>JASCZI010182285.1:7012-19682 GCA_036250425.1 Stylosanthes scabra
TATCTTCACCTTTCCTGCACTGCTTCTGCCTCTACAATTTGGAAATGCATTATCAACTCTTTAAAGAGGCTAAAAGATGGATTTGTCTGGTGTACAGGGCCTTTATCGCATCACAAGTGGAAACCAAGTGGATGTCTTGCTCATGATGTTCCTTTTGTTCATGTTTCTGATAGCAATTTAACCCTGAATGATGTTTGGTTTGATGGACATTGGAATCTGGAACTTTTATCTTCTTGGCTGTCTCCTAAACTTAAATTGAAAATTCAGCAGTATAACCCAACTCTCCAGATTGGCAGTGAGCCAGGTTGGTGGTGGGGTTCCTCTTCTTCTAAGATTTACTCAGTCCGCGAAGGGTATGAATGGCTTCGTGTCAGAAAATTTAGTTGGACCTCTCTTGAGCCTTGGGTGTGGATTTGGCGTATTCAAGTTCCAGAGAAAATTAAATTCCTCATTTGGTTGATCATTCACAATGGGATTCCGACTGGCTACTTCCGGTTTAGGAGACGGATGACTGACTCTGATCTTTGTCCTCGTTGCGGATTGGAACCTGAAACTCTAGATCATTGTTTCCGTTTTTGCCCTAAGGTAAAGATCATTTGGTGTTCTCTTGGCTTTGGATTATCTAATGCTGATTCTCATCTTACTCTTCCAAGCTGGATTCGAGTAAATATTTCCAAACATGCCATCCCCTTTTCTACCGCTCTTTGGTGGATTTGGAGGGACCGTAATAATGATCTGTTTGATAGCAGTAATCCATGGTCCAATGCGAAGATTCTCTACCTTATTAGGCATTCTTCTGCTGACTTCGTGCGCTTTCGCTCGGGTCTTATGGGTTTAAATCAACAACATAATTTGAATTCTTGGTATCCCCCGCCTTTCATACTGTTAAGGTTAACTGTGATGGTAGCCTTTATGTGCATGATTGCAAGGCAGGTTTCGGGTGTGTTATCAGGGATAGCAATGGAGAATGGCTAAAAGGTTGCTCTGCTTCTCTTATAGAAGAGTCTATACTTAGATGTGAGTTATTTGCAATATGGAGAGGTCTGGTGCTAGCTTGGGAAAATTGTTATAGGCAGGTTATTTGTGAAACAGATAGCTTGGAGGCATACTTGATCACCCAGAGCAGTAACATGGTCATGAACCAAGATACAAGAGATCTTCAATCCAAGGATATCGACATTTTGCATTGGGATTGGACTGCTAAAATCCAACTCATTCAAAGGGAAGCAAATTCAGTGGCTTACAGCATGGCGAAAAAAGCTGTGATGTTGCAACATGATTATGTAGAGTGGATTATTCCTCATCCATCTCTGATCTCCCTAATTATGATGAACTGTTCTTTCCCTCCTTAGGCTTTGTTATTTGTATTGTTAGACGCAAAAAAAAATACATCGAACACCTTCCAATAATTAACTATTAAATCCACAACCACACACTCACTAACTCAGTAGACTGCACAGTGCATACTAACCATCTCTACCTTATCAATCTATGATACTACTGTACACACTACCCCCGTGCACCCGGCAACCCCAAAACCCCGTTCTACGTCACCGCGTACCATCCAAAAAAGACATGTGTCAATCTTTACACGTACCGTACACAGTACATAGACCCATTCTTTATTTTTTCCACTACATTCGCGTGTCCACCGCCGTCATTTTACCACGCTCCCACCAACCGCTACGGTGACCAAAAAAAATAAAACTTATTACATCATAGCGTGTTGGATTTCCCGTTAGCACGAAATTATCTTCAACAATTTTCATTTTTTTAATTAAATGGAAAATCAAGCATGCCGTAACAACTAGTTATCGGTGAAAACCGATGACGATGACGAAGAGTGCCGAAACAGATCGTATGGCGCCCAAAGACTATCAAGCGGGCAAGGCTTCTTGGAATCAATTCTTAGCCATGGCTTCCCTTTCCCACTCCAATGCAACAAACTCACCGGACCAGGGTGAAGGTCACGGCAGAGCCCTTCAAGATTATCGCCGCCAAGGCCATGCTGGTTCCAACGGTGCTCCACTCTCTCAACGTCGCTGGCGAACACAAGCAAGAACGGCGGCAATGATCCAAGCTCGTAGATCCGATTTCGTTTCTGGATCCTCATCCAGTTCTCAAGCTTCTCAGTGTATTCTCCCTCTCTCCACTTCATGAGATCGATTACCATAACACCTGTGTTGAAGTAACACACGTCGCGTCCCTTAAACGACGCTGCATAGCTAGGGTTCGACCAGAATCGGCGCGTGAAGTAGTTAGTGAAGTTTGCGTGGCAATATTCTGGTGCTCCAAGCACGTGCGTACGGAGATCAATGCTCCAAAGCTTTGCCACGTCATCGACGACGATTAAGTCGGAGTCGAAGTAGATGATTCGCCGCACGGTGGTCGGAAGGAGGTCGGCGAGGTAGATTCGGGCGTAGTTGAGCGGCTGGTCGAGTGCGCGGCGGATGGAGTATGAGATCTTGCCGCGGACGAGGTTTGAGTCGAAGTAATAGAGGCGAAACTTCAGGGATGGGAACATGGTGGTGATAGTTTGCCGGAGCTCCGGACGGCGGTGCATGGTGGCGATGAAATGGAAGACGATGTTTTCAGGACATGAAGCGTGTTGGAGAACGGAGAAGACACCGGCGACGGAGCCGCGGAGGTAGGTCACGTCAAGCGTCATGGCAATGTGGATTACAGCGAGGTTGTGGTCGGCGCCGACGGCGGACCACGCCGCACGACGGCATTCCCTCCCGTTGCGGAATGCTTGAGCTTCGCGGAAGGTAGGAATATCGCCGGAGACTGGGAAATGTGCAGCGGCGTCAGCGATGAGGGTTACGGCGGTAAAGAGTAGAAAGATGAGTGTCAGTGGCATCATGATGAGGTGGGAGAGAAAGGCTTAGTGTGAAAGAAAAAGTAGTGTGTGTTTTTGAGAATGTTTAGGGGTATCTTTGGTATTTCGTTTTGATTTAGTTGGGGTGGGGTAACATTGGTAGGAAGCCATGCTGGAAAGACGCGTCTCTATCTTTTTGTTTCGAAATGTGGCTTTGTTACTGTGACGTGTGATGGGGAGGATCTTGATCCTCTGGTTTAGGGTTCATGGTAATCCACACGTGATGCCATGATAATGCGATCATGAATGTTGATTTACCAATGAAGATGGGTTAAACAGCTGAAAATTGATTTTGGTCTTAGTAATTATGATTGAAAGGATGCAGGAGATGCGTTTGGGCAAAGTCATGTAGTAGGGTTTGTCTACATGCGATAATCACGAATGTATTATCTGAATCTATGTTCTTTAATGTTTTTATTGAATTGAGAATGTGAGGATATGCATTCTCCATTAATTGTTCTTAGGAAGTAGTTAAATATAGTTATTATTAGTGCTAACTTTTTGTACGCGTGGAGTGAGTGTAAATCTAATTTGACCTTGAACACTGAATAGATGGAATGATGTTTTTGGAGGTGTTTTTGTTTTTATCTTTTACTTTTATTTTTTGGTTTTACTTTTTGAACCGTAACCATGGTCCATGGTTAATTGGTTATTAAAATTGAACTAGCAATCTAATTAGCCCCCATCGTTGAATTGCTGGTTTAACGAGGGAACCACAGGTTAAATAAAGTTTTTAAAAATCAAATTAGTCATTGAACCAATGGTGTTAAAAGCTTAAAGGTTTTGATATAACAAAATATTATATTTATGTATAAAATATACAATAATTATATACAATTAAGCATTTTTAGCAACCAAGTCCAACTAAGCTTCAAAAACACACGTGGGCGTTTTACGTAAGTTTCTTCTTCTTCTTCCTCCGATGATTGCGACAACAACAAGGAAGAGGAGGAGGACAATGACGACAACAACAGAAAAAAAGAAGACAACTGCGATGACAGCGACGACGATGAGAAAGACCAGGATGAGGAGGAAGAGGAGGATGATAATAGCATTGAAAATAAAGAAGAATAAAAAGAAAAAGAAATATAACAGAGGAAGAGGGGAAGGATGATGAGAAGAAACACAGAGAAGGAGGAGGAGGAAGAGGAAGAGGAGGAGGAGGAAAGAAAATTTGTTTCTATTTTTCATGCAAATCCATTTCTGTTTTTATGAAAATTCGTTTATGTTTTCATGAAAATTCAATTCAATTTTGATATGAAAATTTGTTTTTGTTTTATATTAAAATTCGTTTATGTTTTTATTCAAAATTCATTTATGTTTTTATTCAAAATTCGTTTCTGTTTTCGTGACCCAAAGTCATGCCTAGGCGTGAACAACATCACCCTGGAGCTAATAAACAAACCACACCTAGGTATGGGTTCATCACCAAATACGTTTCTATTTTCATGCAAATCTGTTTCTATTTTTGTGAAAATCCAATTCAGTTTTTATATGAAAATCCGTTTCTGTTTTCGTGAAAATCCAATTCATTTTTAATTCAAAATCTGTTTCTGTTTTCATTCAAAATCCGTTTATACTTGTCTTCAAAATCTATTTCTGTTTTTCTAAAATATCCAATTTAATTTTTCATCAGCAACAACAGCAACAACAGCAACAACGTAACAATGAAGGAGGAGGAGGAGGATGCGCTATAGCAGAAGTGGGAGAAGAAGAAGACGCGCGTATTTGAATTTTGGGGAGAGTGAACGCGCGTGCGTGAGTAAGAGTGGAGAAAAAAACCTTGATTAGTTTGGTTGGGGTAAATGCTTAAATGTATAATGGAACTATAAAATATATAATTTTTTAAAATGGTTATATTTATATTTTATTTTTTGTAATGGATTGTTAAAAATTCAAATTGGTTTGACTAGTTAATTAATTATTTGACCGAGTTTTTGCTCATCTGTTTTTATTTTGAGCCAAACGGATTTAGTAACCAATTTCCAGTTAATTTTGATTGAACTAGTTGATTCGATTTGGTTCTTAGAACACTCGGTTAAATTGACTTATTTAGTCAAAACTAAATAATTAGATAAAATTCTATATTTTTTTTGAGCAAATTATTCAAATAAAATAGTTGATGATGGAAAACACATTATAAAATAATCTTTTGAATCGAGAATCACCCCTAACATAATGATAGATGAGCAAAAAGTTTGAATTACTAATGTGTTGAAAGAAAGCGAGATATGAAATAAATGAAAAATGTTAGATGATTGTTGATTAATTAAGGAAAAAAAAATTGACTTCTAGTGATGCAGTTCTTAATAGCCTATAGTAATTAAGATGGCTTCAACTCAAAGATTGAGGAAACTACTCAAAGGATAAAAGCCCAGGTTACTCACAAATGTGGGTAAATTAATTCTTATTAAATTTGTTTTAGAAAATTTGTTTATGTATTATTTACGTAATTTTAAGTTGTCAAAAGGCTATTGCGAAAAAAAATTGTTTATGCATTATTTAAGTAATTTTAACTTTTTAAGTTCTCCATGACCAGTAGAAACTGTATTAAACCAAATCAAAATAAAAATTATTTAATCCAACGAAGGATAAAAATAAATCTATCTACATGTTGTTAATATGTTGTTAAGTTGATCTATACTACTCATAAAGTAAACTAGTTATAACTTATAACTTAAACTAATCATAAAGTAGATTAAAATTATCTACCTAATTAACATAAATTAATTTGAAATATGCTAATTTATTAAATTAAATCAAATTAGATTAAACTAGCCTAGAATTAATTAACATAATAAATATATATTTAATAAATAGCCTGGAATTAATTTTTTTTTTTAAATATGCTTAATCTAATAAATTAAATCAATCAAATTAACGTAAATTTAACTAGCATAGAATTAACAAAAATAACAATAAAATAAACTAATTAACAAAAACAAGAATAAAATAAATTACAAAACATAAATTATATAAGGCCAAGGAAGAGAATTTACCTTTATTTTGGTTGAAGGAAGAAGGTAGGAGAGGGGAGGTAAAATAAGAGAGGTGAAAAGTAAAAACAGAAAATCAAAACGAGGACCAATGCAAAATGGGTGTGGCCATAGACCAATTCTACATATAATCTGTGTGGCCTAAACCAATTTCTCCTTTCGCAAAAAAAAATGGATTTCAAAAGTTAATGTTAGAATATTTTTTTAAAAAAATAAAGAATTCTTTTATTTTATTTTTTTTAAAAAAACCTTACTTTACTTATAATCTCCTCAAATTTAATTGAGAAATATATTTCATGCATATATTCTTTAACATTCTAAAAGTAGTCCTATCTCCTATTTTAATTTTATTTTTATTTCTTGTCAAGCCTTCTACTTGCACCTAGCACACCATGATAGTTTCGTTCTATTCTTTGATATTATGTGGTGATATTTATATTTTTACGTATTAAAAATAGAATGTATGAAAATATACATAAATACACATAGATTAATTCTTTTTAAATTTATATCATCATTATATAAAGGGAATAGAAAAAATTTGGTGAACTACCCCTCAAATAATACTCTTGAAAAAGAGAATTAATGAACAAAATAGTAATAATAATTTTATTTTAAAAAAATCTATATTCATTCACGTTTATACGTATAACTTTTTCACTACTCTTGAAAATAATTTTTATCAGATTACCTTTTTTACTTCTTAAATATAACTTCCACCATTTTCACTGCTCATTTTATATTTTTCATCATTCCATCATTCATCTACCTCTTTTAGCATTCTACCTTTCTCATTTTTATTTTTGTTTTTCAAAAATCTTACTTGCATTGCATCTAATTAATCTTCTCCCTTGATTATACTACAGACTAACCAAGTTTTATTGCGTCTCTTATAGAAAATTCACTAATTTATTTCTTTTACCAGTTCGCATTATGTGATTCACGTATGATTAAACTTTCAAATTAATTAATGCGTTATATGAACTGCCTTTTAAACTATTCTATTTCTTTCTAATTGATGTTTGCTCTAATAGACTTTGTATTTGGTGTAACACCCTCGTATTAGCTAATCATGTCGCGAACCAGATTAACCAATATCTAGTAGTTACGGATATACAAATACTACTAAATAATAGGGCTTTCAAAAACCGTTTGAAAGTGGACTAGGTGGATACACTAAAAGAATAGTTCATACATAAAATAGAGCGAAGGACATATATGCGAAGCTTAGGTTCAACATTAATTACAAGGCCCTATTCTACACTCTAGACTAACACCACTAGTTATCCGTTTAGCACAGCGGAAGACTCGAACGTTCGGAGAAGCTAATGAAGTAGGAGAACGAGAATGATTCACCGACTTCCTAAGCTTGAACCTGTACCTGAAAAGTCTAATAATCATACGGAGTGAGAATCCTCAACCCATGGATTCCCGGTATGGATAAAGCACCAAAACTACAATAAATAAGCTAGTAGGACCACACAAGGCAATCCTACTCGTCACTCAGGTTTTATATTTCTCACATACGTGGCATGCAACTCTCAGAACCCATTCGAGTGTCCTATTCCTATGGCAATCATATTTCTTTTCCTTTACTTTCTTACTCATCATTATCTCAGTACCTTACCTCATCATAAGGTCAATCCCTTATCCCCTCGTTTAGTTCTTTACCCTATTTCCATTCCTTCTCTTTCATTTTTAAGTCACGCTTACGTACACTCATACAAGCAATCACGCACAAGCACTGCAATTACAGATAACAAGTAGCAGTTATAAGTAATACAATTCAAACAAGCACACTCAAGTAATGTCACATAAATGCACATGATACATGCCTGGTCCTATGGCTAGAATGAGCTCATCCGATCGAGTATCATAGCCAACTCGACCGATCCGGTATATATCCCGGATCACTATTGGACGCACTTCCCCGATGACACCTCGCTCGATGTCCCGAACGTTTACGTTCTTTCTTTTCATCATTATATACTTGGGGTTTTCTTTCTTTTCATTCATATATATCTGTAAGCCGAGACGTTAGCCCGAAGGCCCCCTGTCACTTACTAGGCCCGATAGTCCGCTATTGCCGTAAGCCGGGTCGTCGACCCGCATGCCCCCTAGTCACTTCGGCTCATGTAATGTCAACTCAGGTGACATCTTCCACTTAAGGGTATATAAGCTCTATACATGAGATGTAATTTCATCAACAATGTGTGAGAGGTCTTTCTTAATCATCAATCCTTTGAAAACCAAACTCTTCACCTTTGGAATCGATTCCGAAGAGGAAGAATCGACTCTAAAGGAGTTTTGAACGTTAAATTTGAATTCTGGACACTAGTGAATCGATTCTGAGCGTCCTCAAATCGACTCACGGGCCCTGTTTTACCTCATTTTCAAAAGCAGAATCGATTCGGATACAGCCGAATCGACTCACTGCAATCTTTTCAAAACAAAATCGTTTCTGTCTCTATTTGAATCGATTTTGAGTACCTTCGAATCGACTCTAAAACTTGGAAAACATTTAAGAAGAAAACTCATCATTAGAATCTACTCTGAAAGGCCAGAATCAATTCTAATTGATGTAATTTGGCCTCTATGATCATATGAATCGATTCTCAGGATCTGAGAGTCGATTCTTTGCTCTCGAAATCCCATTTCTAGTCCACAAAAGGCTCAGTGAATTGACTCTATTGCAGGTAGAATCGATTCACTGCAGCTCTGCTGCATTCTGCAGAATTTTCAAAGTTTTAAACTCTCAAAACCCATTACTCTCTAGGCCAAATTCAACCGTTTCTAAAGCATCTTTTAAACACTAAAATCCTTCTTCAAAACCTTTCCTTCAAAACCATTTTTGACAAGTGAAACCAAGGTTACAGCTCATCGAAGTTCGCCCAAAACACGTTTTTCTCAAAACTTGAAAACCAAACTCCTTTCTTTTCAAAACCTCTTCTAAAACCTCTTTTCAACTCTCCACACTTTCTCAACACATCTTGCCCCTTGGGCCTTTCATTCTCAAAACCATTTCATTCCTTAAAACATCTCATGTATATGCTTTACAACAATTCTCAATTTACTTTCGGCCCACGACCTCAATTCACGCATTCAACAGACATACAACATCATTGCCATTTCATCATCATCATCATCATCATCATCATCATCATCATCATCATGCGAGACATTCATCAATCTTGGCACATAACTCACACAATTCATCATTTTCCTTAGTTTCTTCCATTTTAGTTCCTTTATAGCTTATCTTAGGTTCAACTAGCCTAGGTGTTCATACCAGATTATCTATTGCAGTAATGAATCTAAATCCGTACCTGGACGCCAAGCTCAATGCTCACACGTGATTTCCTTCGCACCATTGAGTATCCAAACACACAATTCCCTCAACCATAGCTCTAGCTAGCCACACCAACACTCACATTCATCATCAATCACCACCTACAACACATAAACACACAACAAACACCCAAAAACCCAACTCTCATCCATTTTAGAGCTCAAGAAAAGAGCATTAACTTGGGTTGGAACGTCTTACTGAAATTCTAAACTCATAGGCTTCGAATATCATGCTCAAAAGCATGGGAGATCATCACCTAAACCATGAAACTCTAAAATTTACAAGGCGGTTAAGCTCGATTTCGAGCAGAATTTTGAGAGCTAAGAATGAGATGAAAATTTCGAAACCCATACCTTATAAGTGGTATAGAATCGAAGAGGATAGAGAGAGCTTCACGTAGCCACAAACGGTGCGTCAATCGAAGCTCTGGTGTGAAAGTTATGGCGATCGAAAGTGGCAGGTGAATAATAACACCCCACCACCAACATGCACACCACATTTTCTCTCTCTCTATTTTTCTTTCTCTTCTTCAGCCAATGAAGAAGAATGAAATGGAATGGGGCCATTGGCCCTTTTATACTCATTAATTAAGGGCGTTTCGATAATTTTACGATTTGGTCCATTCCGAACCCAATCTTTAGCGAAGGTTTTCGTTTTCGTGTCATAAATATTTTCGTGGTCATTTTCATGTCCTAAATTTCACCTCATTTTATTCTCGACGGCGCAAAGCCGGTACCGTTAATTAGATTAACGGTACGGAGTTTACATTTGACATAGTAATATATGTCAATTTTTTTGTCAATTATAATTTGTTCTCTATTTATTAAAATTAATTCTATTGTTTTCCTTTGATACGTATTAATTTGCAGTTGTTTTTGTAACTTCCAGTACAACTTAATGAAAAGTTTCTTTTGGAAATTACATGTATACAAATATCTACTTATTTATTAATTTTCATTGAACACTCTCTTTCGCAGCATACTGGAGCATATATAGCAAATACGATATTTTTATTTAATTTATTAATGTATAAATTTTATTTATGCAAATTACTCATCCATGATAGCAAAAAAGCAATTAAAAGGAACCAAAACGTGAGAGAACAGGTTAAAAATGGAAAAGATTGAGCATCTAAATAAGAAGCAGATAAAAAACTACTATTTGTAATTGAAAGTGTTTTGTACGCTCCAATATACCGGTACCCAAATTTCATATTCATTGCTATCGCCGCCTATCGTATGTATAGTGATATTCTATATACTAAAATAAATTTTATTTGATAGTCTTTAATTATGCAATTGTTTTTCCTTAAAGTAAGTTTTGATTCATAGGAGATTAATTATTTTTCAGTAATGCTATACATCCAGGCATTTACCCTAATCAAATCCAACTAAGTAAATTTTCCATACTCTCATCCACTACACGCGCTACACTCTCCCCCAAAATTCAAAACACGCTTCTTCTTCTCCTCCTCCTCTGTTATTGCAGCACCACCGTCGTCGTTACTGAAGCCGCCACCGTCGTCGTTGCAGCTGTTGCCGTCGCCGTCACCATCACCGTCATCTTCTTTTTCCTCTTCCTCCTCCTCCTTTTCTTTTTTATTGTTGTTGATGTTGGTGTTGTTTCTGGTGATGCTAGTGTTGTTGCTGGTGTTGTTGTTGTTATTGTTGATGGTGTTCCTGTTATTGTTGATGTTGTTGTTAACGAAAAACTAAATTGGTTATTTTTAAAAAACATAAATGGATTTTGAAGACAAGCAGAAATAGATTTAGAACAAAAACATAAATGAATTTGGTATAAAAAAAACTGAATTAGATATTCAAGAAAATAGAAACGGATTTTGAATAGAAACAGAAATGGATTTTGAATGAAAACAAAAACGGATTTGGAATTAAAAACTGAATTGGATTTTCATAAAACAGAAACGGATTTTGAATGAAAGTAGAAACAGATTTTCTTTTACGCTTAGTCGTGATTTTGGTGATGAACCTACGCCTAGGTGTGGTCTTGTTTAGCTCAAACAAAAACGGATTTTGAATGAAAGTAGAAACGAATTTTGAATGAAAGTAGAAACGGATTCTAATATATAAAAACTGAATTGGATTTTCATGAAAACAGAAACGAATTTTGAATGAAAGTAGAAACAGATTTTGAATGAAAGTAAAAACGGATTTTGAATGAAAGTAGAAATGGATTTTGAATTATTGGAAGTTACCACTCAAATGTACTCCATCTTCCTGCTACTGCTGCTACACCCCTTCCTCCTCCTATTTATATGGTTTTGGTCTTCTTCTTCCATTCTCAACGAAGCAATGACAAAGAACGAATACGAAAAAAACTCACTAGTGATGGGACGAGTTACGGCAGTGGCAAGACGAAAGACAAGAAGAAAGCAGATCTGAAAACGTTGAGTTGATAAAGAAGGAATGCGTTGATTTCGTTTTTGTTATGATCCTAATTGATTGCGAATTTCAAAAAACAACCCTGGCTATTAATTAGAGGCGCGTGGAGGTGGGTTGCTTGATTAGACTTGGTTGGTTAAAATGTTTGGTTGTTTATAATTATTGATTATCTTTTGATGGTCAAGTTGAAATATATTAATTAATTGAAGTTATACTTAAATTTTGAGAGAGAAAATCGAAACCATAAAGTTCAATTTTAATCCGAAAGCATGTCCTTTTATGTCGTATGAATCTATTAGACTATAATTAAAATAAAATTTTTGAAAGCAAAAAATGTTTTAATTTTGATCAGAACATAAAAATGATGAAATAAAAAAAATTGAGACAAATATAAGACATTTAAAATTTTAGATCAATATTAGGATTTATAGAATACAGATTAAGATAATATTTTGCCATAAAAACAAAATAAATACTTAAATACTAATTGCATATCTCTTTTATGTTGTAAGTAATACTAATTTGCAAAATTTAATAACTATTTAATTTATATCAAAACTATTTAACTATAAATAACGTACTCATTTAGTACTAATAAATATATCACGCTAAGTTGATAATTAGAAATAGGGCAAGTTACGTATATAATCATATTGCCCTCAAAATTTACTGGATTACACCTTTCAATGCAATATGATGCAATTGCACCAAAGGCCAATTATATGGAAACCGTGGCAGCCAGGAGGGGTTTTTGAAAAAAGTTGGAGGCTGCCACAGTTTCTTCAATTTTTGCAAATTGGTGAACCAAAACCGTGGCAGGGTGCCAAGGTTTTTGGTAAAGCTACACCCTGCCACGGTTCTTGAAGAAAGCATGCAACGAAGTTGTGTATAAGTACCAGTGTGTGTATCATTAGCTGAGATAGTGAGAAAGAGGGTATAGAAGGAGATGAGAGTTTTGTTGCCCTTGTTCACCATCATGGTAAAATTAAACACAGAAGTAGAGAGGGTGTTAAATTCACTGATAAGAGTCCAAGTAATATATTTC
>JASCZI010182286.1:9100-21305 GCA_036250425.1 Stylosanthes scabra
GTACGTATTGTAGTTAATTTGGCAATAAAATAACAAAAAGTCGAATAATTACTTAATAAAAAGAGAGCATTATCAACACTACTTAGATAATTATGTGATTATTTGATTTGAAATTTTTTTAAACTATTAAGCTATATTTCTTTTGTTGTGTTATATAAAATAATCAAATAAAACGTGATTTAAGTGACAAAGAATATTTGACACCATGCTAATGTTGACAATAAATATGTCAGATCATGAAGTTATGAAAAATATTAAAATTAGTAAAATAGTTTTAAATAAGTATATATTTTGTATGAAATAAATTATTATAAATTTGATCACTATACCTTAAAATTTAGATATCTAAGTATACTTATATTAATTTTGTAAATTATTTTCATATATTATTGTTGCCGAACCAGTACCGCGGTCTCATGACGAGGCACCCTAATAACACCAGTGTCGCACCCTAACTCGTGTCACCTAAAATACACCAGTGCCGCCCTCAACCCCTGCGGTACTGGGCCTGGACAGTCTCGCTCCTATTCCCTGCGGCACTGACCCAACTAAAACGGTGCCAATGCCGTGGCCTCCCCCGCGGCACTCATTGCATCCCTCACCCAATCCCAACAGCACTACTAATATGATCTAAAAACGTAAATTTACATAATTTTATTTGTTTGTGTAATTTCTTCATTTATTTTATTTATTAAAAAAAAATCCCAAGAATTCGATGTGGGCTTAGCTATAGCTATCTTCCAAATTGATGTTCACGTGAAGATTCTTTTTCACCATACGTTCTTTTTTTATTAGCTTTTCTCGGACGTTTTAACCCAAGCGTGTTACAATACTTCTCAATACTTTGGAATTTTAAAAGCTCTTTTTCATTATGATCATTGAAATTTGAAATTTTTATTTAATGTACATATTTATCTTGCATTTTTTCTCTTAATTATAGTCTGGTTATCTTTCCAATACACACACACGTAAGAGACTATGAGTGTATACACTTTATTTTTGTCAGATTTAAAAATAGTTTTATCAGATTTGACATATAACAAAAATTATTTTCGTAACCTTTTAAATAATTTAGAAATATTTTTACTATTAAGAAAATTTATGATTATTTTTGTTAGTTTTGAGATAATTAGAATAGGAGCTTTTTTTTAAAAAATTCATAACGCACTAAAAGTTATAAAAAAGTTATCAAGTATTCCACATTAATGAAATATGATATTTCCTGTACGAATAAGTTGTCCATCTTATTTTTGTTGTTTAATAAAGGGTAAAGTTACTCAAATAACCTCACTTTATTGGGATAATTTTTTAAAATAAAATAAAATAAAACTTTATTTCCAAGAAGAAACTAATAAGATATTAATTCTCGAAAATTAATTTTTTTTTAGTTGCGTCATGTTCGTCCAATAATGTGGCATAAATAAATAAATTATTCAGTAGGGCTCGTGAAATGGGCTCTTCTTTGAGACTTGACAGGTGTTAGATGATTTGCCATTTTTTATTCGAATATGAATATGCCCTGCAGAAGTGTTTTTTACTTTGTGGCACAGTGCAAGGCAATGAATTTACGGAAGGACCCGTTTTGCATTTTGTCCCGGAAATGGAGTGTTGGATGCCGAAAAAACTGTGGAGAATGGGATCTAGTGGAATCTCCGGTTTTCGGTGGCCCATTGAGAATCACAAGAAATAAGATGGCCTTATTTAATTTGGCACCAAAATAAAGGAGAGATTCCATTAACAACTTGGAACATTTGATGTTTTATTGAAAAAATATTTAATTAATAATTTATTTATTTATTTATTTCTTGTGCATAAAAAACGTGTTAGACCAAAAATAAAGTGAAAATTACCTTGTGCCACTGATTTTTATTTTTAAACAAAAAAACTATTGTTATTGTAATATTATTTCTTTTATATTTTTTATAGAAAAAATACTTCTTAATCATAATACATTTTTTTATATTATTATTATTATTATTTATAAATTATTTCATGTTGTTAATTTTATCATTTTTTGTCTAATTTATACTTTTTAAAATATCATTTATAATATTGTTATATATGTCTTTAGTCTTTAATATTATATTACTATTATTATTTATATTTTATGTTATTACTTAAATTTATAAATTATTATTGGTATTTCATTATTTTTATAATTATTTGAAAAATATTCTCTAAATATAAAAAAATTCCTTTACAAGTTATAACGAGGCTATTTTCGAAATTTCCTACCTAAATTTTAAATTTAAAATATGGTATTACCTATACCCCAAGATCTATGATAGTCATCAAATATACATTCTCACATTATAATGCCCTTTTAAATATCTACCCTTAGATATATTATATTATTATTATTATTATTATTAAAAATGAGAGGTCTGGATTTACTGGAACATTTGATGTCCAGTTTTTTATTGAAATATCTTAGCCATCTCCCAAAATAAACTGTTTTTTTGGACTTGCAAAATAAACTGATTAGACAATTATTATCTTGTAAAATAACAAAAAAAAATAGATTATGAAAAAAAATTTGTAACAAACAAAACCCATAAATTCTGGCATGTTTACGCAGGCCCAAACAAAACTCAAAATTTCACAAGAACTCTACTATTATTATACCCTAATATTTACATATTTATATATTTGGCAAGGGACATGGCCACCTTCATAAATATAAAGAAAATCGTCTCTCCCAATAACATTGCACGGATTGACACACTCCAATTCTCTTTTACGCATGTACATTATCCTAGACTGCCATGCACATAAATAATACGAGCCTCAAAGAGAGACTCAGCCCTACCGAATAACTCAACGGATAACTATAAAGTTCGCCCATAAGTTAGATGAACATGGCATTTTTTATCATTTTCATGATGTTCAGGTTATTAATAGGCGAACTTGCTGCATCTCAATAAAGTAAATATGATGCTAGTTAAATGTCAAAAGCTTTCCTTCTCTCAAATTCTCTTCTCTCCATTTCTCTTTTCTCTCTTTTTTTCTTTTACTTGTTAATTGTTATAAATAGGGTATTTATTTATTTATTTATGTTAGTATAATTAATTTATTTTAGTTTAGAGTATGTTATTGATTTATTATTGTAGATAAAAATTATGTTTAGGATTTATAAAAAATAGATAGATTGTTAAATTAGTATAAACAAAAAGAACAATGCTACAGAACCAACATTAGGGAGCCAATAGGAAGCTAATAATTAAGTTATTATCTAAAGTTTATATGAGTTATCATTCGTAATTCATATATCCAATAATAAGTTATCATCCAAAATTTATATAACTTGTCATCCGTAATATATGTTGGCTCCCTATTAGTCATAATGTGTTGATTCCGTAGTCTTTTTCAAACGAAAAATATAAAAATATATTAACATAATCTTATTATTAGAAAAATGCTAATTTAACCATCTAATTCCCCTAAAACATAAATATAATTCTTATTCATACTACATAAAATAAAAATATAATCTAAACTAAAATAAATTAATTATACTAATATAAATGAATAAATAATAATTTTTAAAACTGAATATCCTAAAACCTACTTATTTATTCTAAATTCATTAATCTACTATAAACAAAATATCCACATATAAAATAACAAACTACTTATATTAATATCAATTCATAAAAAATATAAAAAAATTACAAGTTCGTGTAACAGTATGGTGTATTTATATTTGTGCCACACTGTTGGAAGAACATGATGCAATCCATAAAAAAAATTAATTTTCGGAAATTAATGTCTTGTTAAGTTTTTTTTAAAAAGGAAGTTTTATTTTATTTTATTTTATTTTAGAAAATTTTCCAAACTTTTAAATACATAGCGAAACAAGGCCAGAGGTTTAGACACTTGAGTTTGGTCTAATGATCTCTTACTCTCTCTCCTCTGAACTCTGAAATAAATGACAAATATTAGTGTTTTTTTTTTAACGATATTAGTGCATTTATATTTTTTATGTTTCTTTTCTTTTTCTTTTTTTTTCTTTTTTATTGTTTCTACTTATTTATTTATTTTTTGTTTAATTTTGTTCTAGGAATTTTTAAGTTAATAAAAACACAAATAAGTCCTTAATAGAATAAATTAACACTTAATTTTTTAATCCCTTTTTAAAAAAATAAGTATATTGATTTTACATTATTTATTAAACTTGAAGATATACAAAGGCATTGAGCTATTTTTTTACAAATATAACTTTATTTATTAGATTTTTATTTTTTAATATAATCCTTCGTCTTCATTATCATCACCATAATGCTAAGTGTACATCTATTTTACTCAATTAAGTCCAACCAAGTCATTAATTTTTACATCAAATAAAAAATTATTTCGATATCAATTAATATAAAAAATTAAGACATAAATAATTTTTTATTTGACATCGAAATGGTCTTCAATTTGTTATAAAAATAAATGACTTGGTTGGACTTGGTTAACAAAATAGGTGTACGTCTAAAATTAGAAAAATTCTAGCATGATGATACCATTCTGGTCTTCTAATGATGGCACATGAGTTAGACTTATCATTAGGTGACAAGTGAAAAGTGAGTCATTCTGAATTTATAGCAGGCACATGCTCTCATGCTCAATAATGTCATGTGTCAATAGCTTATTGGATCAGACAAATATCCTCATTGAAAAATAGCTATAATGTTCTCATAGTAAATATTTTCCTAAAATTATTGTATCACTATTTTGTTGCTACCACTAAATTCAATTATTATAATTGTTATTTTTGTTGTTGCGGTTATCTTGTCATTGCCATATTGTTATTATTATTGTTGTTATTTGTTAGTTGTGAATAATCTCTCTTTTAATTGTCCTATTTTATTAACATTTGTGTCACATTTGGTTTAGTTTTATTAGTATTTATAATATTTCAAATTAATATATTTTAATTTTATTTTTGACAATTATTTCAATTATGTCCTAGATATTAATTCTAACATGATAAATTAAATTATTGATATTAATTTAGTATAACATTAACATGTTAGGCTCTTTATGAATTAATAGTCTTAATATTTCCAAAGAAATAATTTTTTAGTTTCTACCAATGCATAATTTTAATTTTACATTTTAGATTAAAAAAAAAAATAGGCAGTTCAGGATATTTTCCATCTAATCTGGCCAATACTCTTCGACCCAAAAAAATATAAATCAAGCTATAACTCGGTCAATCCAATTCTAATTAATTAAATATGTGCAAAATTGACATTACTAAGATAAAACTAAAATAAACATATTTGACCTTGTCAATCAAGTATCCACTTCCTCATAATACGGAAGATAATAACAAATTCTATCATGCGCACAAACTGCACAACCAAACAGTTACTAAAATCTATAAATAACCCTAGTTCTAGCTAGATCAGGTATGCCCTAAGTTCTTTATTCACTTAACATTTATTATAGAATATTCCACTGATTTGAGCTTCAGAGTGGCCTTACAGGTCCAACCCCCCGCCGTTCCACGAGCTGACTACGATAGTCCTTCTTCACTGAAGCCCTACTAAGCCCATCTTGACTAAGGGAGAGCTCTACTCCATCAACCAGCCAAGAACACCACAATTTTTAAATAGTTTTTAAAACATATTTGTGAAATAAAAAATAATACATGCACATAAAAAATTAATTATTAAATTAATCACTATGTATTTATATATATTAATACATATTAATTTATAGATTTTTTAAAGTAAATAATTAACACTAAAAAATAAAATTTACTATAATAAAATAATAAGCATACAATAAATTAATAATCTAATGTATTTTAATAGTAGTATAATAAAAATACTTTTTTTTTCTAAAATGTCAAATAGTATTTTATTTTATATAAAATAATTAATTATTTTGTATATTGTTGAAAGACTTGTTTAAGGAGGAAAAAGTAAAAAGGTAAATCAATAAATAAAAATAATAATTATACACAACCAAGTGTTTTTAACAACCAAATTTAACCAAGCTAAACATCCACATGTGCCTATCATCTATTTTTGGTTAGTTATTTTCGTTTTTTCGAAATTAAGATCTCTAAAATTTCGCATCATACCAATTTCGCCTCATTCCTTTTTTCTCTCATAATCTTTCCTCAGTTTTCTTTGTCAGTATTCTTCGCACTCCTTTTTCTTCCCCACTCCCTTTCCATTATTCTTCTTCCTCTTCTCATCATTCTTCTTCTTCTCCTTCTCCGTCAACTCCTCATGCTTCTTCCGATTACAATGACGGCCACGGCAGCGGCGGCGACGACAACAACAAGGAAGAGGAGGATGACAATGAAGACAAAAACAATAGGAAGAAGAAGACCAAAACCACGTAAATAGGAGGAGGAAGAGGTGTAGCAGCAATAGCAGGAAGATGGAGTACATTTGAGTACATTTGAGTGGTAACTTCCAATAATTCAAAATCCGTTTCTGTTTTAATTAAAATTCCGTTTCTATTTTCATTCAAAATCCGTTTCTGTTTTCATGAAAATCCAATTCAATTTTTGTGAAAATCAAATTCATTTTTTAATTCAAAATCCGTTTCTGTTTTCATTAAAAATCCGTTTCTCTTTTCATTCAAAATCCGTTTCTATTTTCAGTCAAAATCTGTTTCTGTTTTCATTAAAAATCCATTTCTTTTTTCATTAAAAATTCGTTTCTATTTTCATTCAAAATCCGTTTCTGTTTTCATGAAAATCCAATTCAATTTTTGTGAAAATCAAATTCATTTTTTAATTCAAAATCCGTTTCTCTTTTCATTCAAAATCCGTTTCTGTTTTTTCAAAATTCGTTTCTATTTTCATTACAAATCCGTTTCTGTTTTCATTACAAATCCGTTTCTGTTTTTCTAGAATATCCAATTCAGTTTTTCATCAACAACAACAACACCAACAACACCAACAACGTAAACAATGGAGGAAGAAGAAGAAGAAGAAGATGAGGACGTAGAAGAAGAGAAAGAGGGAGAGAACGAAGAAGAAGAAGTAAAAAAAGACAACAGTGACGATAACAAATGACGGCGGCGGCAACAACGACGACGATGATAGCGATTGCAGCGACGATGACGACGGCTGCAACAAGAAGGAGGAGGAGGCGGCGCTACTGTAGAAGAAGAAGAAGAAGCCGTGCGTTGTTGCTGCTGTGTGAACTCGCGTTTGCGTTTCTGAATTTTGGGAGAGTCATAGCGCATGGAGTGTGTGAGAATGGAAAAAAGTTATTTGGTTGAACTTGATTGGGGTAAATGCTTGAATGTGTAGCATTACTGAAATAAAAAATGCCTCTCGAGAGTGAAATTTAGCCAAAGACATAAGTTTTGGGAAAATGGTTTTTTAAACTTACACAAAACAAACTGTCAAGCTGACAACTCATAGCCTCAATATAGCCTTAATCCAGGGAAAACTTCTCAAAGAAAGAAGGCTTCGATTTTGGTGTACAGAGTATCTTTTGGTGTTTCAATGCACATACCAATTTTTTTTATTCTTACAAAATTATATTTTACTCCCTTGATTGCGGGATATTTTCATAGTAATCTCTCCCATTTCTTTTAATGGTACAAAACACATTTTCTTTGCAGTACTTCTAATTTTATCTTAATTCTTGTTCAACTGGTCATTGACCAAGTTTCTCCTTTTCTCTGCACCCAATCTTCATTTGTAAATAATTTTTTTTTTATCAATTTTGTAAATAAATATTATTACATTTTACAAAATACATTAAATTTTTAAAAATTAGTTAATTTTTTAAGTAAGTCAAATATTCACGACACATTTAAAATATATAATACAATTTACTTCCAATTAAACATGCTTTTGGTATAAAATATTCTCATGTTTAATTAAGGTATTATTATATAATGTTAAACTATAATTTAAAGACATTGAGAATTAATAATTAAAAATGATAGCTAAAATATATTAAAATTGATAGTGGTATAACATTCGACTTTCTTCTTCTAACACTATTTCAAGAACCCCAAATTGGAGTTAAATCTCAAATTGGCCCCTGAAATTTGAATCGTAACTCAAATTAACCCTTGAAATTTCAAGTTACTCAATTTGACCCCCGAAATTTTAAATTATGAGTCATGTTAGCCCCTGGACGATTTTCCATTAACGGCGTTTTGACGTGGCATGCTGATGTGGACAACTAATGTCACGTGTCGAAAGAAGATTCGACCACGTGGAATTGAGTGACATGTGTCAGTTAGTGACACGTGGCATGCTGATGTGGACATGAGTGCCACGTGTCATAACATGATTTGTCCATGTGTCACGCTATTATTTGTCCACGTGTCATTGTTATATTATCATTGTTTTTAACTTAAAAAGGTCTCTGAAATTTCACTCGCAACTCATTTTAGCCCCTGAAATTTAATGAACCCAAATCAAATATGCCCCTAAAATGATTTTTTTTAATTTTTTCATAAATACAAAATTATTAATATTCTTTAAACCTATTAATTTTCTATTCACTTTTATACAAACAAATTTAATAAAAATTATTGTTACATAATAGAAAAAACTAATTTAATTTAAAAAATTTATGATACAAATAATTATTTTATAAAAAAGATAATAACATAACTTTATATATTAATTGAACAATTTTCATTGCTTATTTTAGCCATAATAATATAATAATATATGTGATTTATGAAGGAATATGTGTAAGGATTTGATTTTAAGAATAAATTTGAATGAAGAAAAAGAAAAGAAAAAATAAAAGACTTTTATATTGATATAAAAAAACAAATTTAATTTTTCTATTTATTTATTTTACAAACACATCATTTGTAATAATTTGTATAAATGATTATTTTTATTAATTTGTTAGTGTTAATTATTATTAAGAAATTTATTAGTATTTAATTATTAAATAAGTATGACAAAAAATGAAAGTATTCATAAGAATTTATGTATCAATACATATGTAAAAAATAAAAAGTTCAAAAAACTTTTAATTTCGATCATACTTATTTAATAATAATTAAATAATAAGTTTTATGATATATAATTATGTTACTATAACTAGATAAATATAAGATGGAGTAAAATATCCATTTTTATTTAGTTTAAATTATGTATATTTTTTTAGAAATTTTAAACTTATTTAAATCTTATTTAATTTCTTAATAATAATAATACTAACTAATTAATAAAAACCTATTTATAGGAATATTATTATAAATGATATGCATATGAAATAAATAAATAGAAAGATTAAATTTTTTTTTTGTAGATATAAAATTTTCTCTCTTTTCTTCATTTAAATTCATTCTCAAAATCAAACCATTGCACATCTTACTTCGTAAATCACATACATTGTTATATTACTAAGGTTGGAATAAACAATGAAAATTGTCCAATTAATATATCAAGTCATATTGTTATTGTTTTGTAAAATAATTATTTGTATCATAAATTTTTTAAATTAAACTAGTTTTTTCAATTATGTAACAATAATTTTTATTAAATTTGTTTGTATAAAAGTGAATAAAAAATTAATAGGTTTAAAAAATATTAATGATTTTGTATTTATTAAATAAAAATTTGAAAAAAAAAAGTCATTTTAGAGGCCAATTTGATTTGGGATCATTAAATTTTATGGGCTAAAATGAGTCGCGAGTGAAATTTCGGGGGCCTTTTTGAGTTAAGAACAATGATAATATAGTAGTGACACGTGGACAAATAATAACGTGACACGTGGACAAATCATATTATGACACGTGGCACTCTTGTCCACATCAGCATGCCACATGTCACTAACTAACACGTGTCATTCGATTCCACGTGGTTGAATCTTCTTTGGACACGTGACATTGGCTGTCCACATCAGCATGCCACGTCAATACGCCATTAACGAAAAATCGTCCAGGGGTCAACGTGACTCACAGTTTAAAATTTCGGGGGCCAAATTGAATAACTTAAAATTTCAGAGGCTAATTTAAGTTGCGATTCAAATTTTGGAGGCTAATTTAAAATTTAACTCCCCCAAACTGAAATTGGATACACATTATTTTGGCCTTTTGGGATTGTGTGGATGGTAGTCTAGCACGGAAGAGAGCCACCAGCGCTGTCACAAAAGGGACTCATCCTGGAGTTTACTGTAGTTGGCAACAAGCGGAGGAGCAAGTCGCCAACTTCCCCTTCCCGGAGTATGATGATTTTAATAGCCACCAGCTAGCGGAGTTGGCCTTCAACTCCAGAATGTCTTGAAAGCTGCTAACATGCACATGATTCTAGAGAAGGAAGACCGATTTGGAGTTTTTAACTTCATTTTCATTTTTCAACATTCTTTGAGGGACCTTGATTCTGTGTTTGCGCTTTTAAGTTTTCTGGGTCATGATAGAGAATCCAGAAATGCCTATTCAAATGGAAAAATTGATAATTGTTTTTTATTTTCAATTTTTCAGCAAATGAAAATCTTAAACTATGGAAGAACAATTGAAGAGATGGATGCCTTATTATCATGATAAGAATTCTTAAGTTCACTATATCAGTTCAATGTTTTTAAATCTGATTTTTCCCTTCTTTGTCACTATGACAGGAAGAAGCCCCTTCTTCGTCAAAGATCGGCGGCGGAGGCGGCCATGGTCCCCTCCACCATTTCTTTCGTTTCCCTGTCTCTCTTCCTGTCGTTTTTCTCTGTCTCTTCTTTGCTGGAGCGGAGCCGTTAGTGCCGCCACTTCTCCATCTTCTTGTTTCCATCTTCCTCCATCTTCTTGTTTCCCGTGTGTATTTGTTAAAAACTGTAGATCTTGCCCAGCAAACCCTAGTTTACCCTAGGATTTGGGGAGATGATGAACACACTCACAATGAAGATTTTGACTACGAAGATTAAGAAAATTGTTTGGGTTGGGTGAAAGAAATGAAGAATTGAGAAATTGCAAATTTGAGAAAAATAAGGAATGGAACAAGAACTACCATGTTTAGCGTCGCAGCTGCAGTTGGATTGGAAGAATGAAATATTTTAGGGGTCATTACGTGAATAAATTAAATTTATAGGATTAAAATGAAATTTTAAAAATGTGAAAACATAGTATGTGCACTGAAGCATCGAAAGTTACTCGGTGCTTCACAACCGAAGCTAAGAAAGAAACCGTTGCATGTCTACATGCACTTTTCAGAGGCCAATACATGCATGTTTAATCCACCAAATTTGGACCCTGTCTTTTTCTTATTATTATATTTAAATGGTAAAAAATAACGGAATATGGTATTCCGAAAAAAAAAACGGTATATGGAAACATCTTCCAAAGATATAACTTTAAAGTAGGAATTATTATTAAATTTTTAATATAATAAAAAAATTTATAATAATATAATTAAGTACTTATTGAATAAAATAAATTATCATGACGGCAGTATAAGGATATTAAAATTGAACCATAAACAGAAAAAAATTTTTGAACCATGACCCACTTGAAAATTAATATTTAGCAGCAATGCAATGGATTTTTTTTAAAATAAATAAATAATAATATATATTTATTCAATTAAATAAAATTATAATTATTTATCTATTTGAGTTGTCTTCGTAGTATTGCAGGAAAGAACCGAAGCACTAAAATAACCAATACGAAAGAGAAAAAGGTTGCACTGACTCTTTTTATTAAATTAGTGCCACATAAATTGTGCTGTGGGTTAAGAGGTGGCACTGGGCTACTGGACCAATCCCAGTGCCTCACCATTAGGCTGTGTTTGGATGTACTCCAGAGACAGAGACAGAGGACAATATCACATTTTGTAACACGTTTGGTTGAAGAGACAGAGACAAAATATACATCTTTGTACATGTCTCCAAATCAAATTTCTGTATCAGCCTCTACCTGGGACATAGGGGGACACGGGATTTTGACACATTTTAATGAAAATTTTTTTCCTTCTTTACCCCTAAAATATTTTGTAAATACGAGAACTTATCCTTTCTTTATCAAAACCCTAGCTTCATCTTCTCCTCCATTCTGCAGCTGCGCCAACAGAAGCTCGTCCAATCTGGTATTATTTCTTTTTTTTATTCTTGTTCCTCTTCTTCTTCTTTTTCCTCTTCTTCTTCGTTTTTATTTCATTCCAGGTTGGGCATCACACAGCGTGTATGTACTCTATTGTTTTTTCAACTACTTTCAAATATTTTTAATTTGTATTGTTTTTTTATTTTTTGAATATGTACTCTTTATCGTGGAGTCTCTTCGTATT
>JASCZI010182288.1:7700-18285 GCA_036250425.1 Stylosanthes scabra
AAGCTATTTAGTATGAGTTTTCGATCGAACAATCCCGAGTTTTCAAGCTCAAGTTGCCAAGTGATAAAGCACTCTATTGGATCTAGACCCTAGCCTATCCTCAACACAATCCAGCACTTAGTTTTTCAATCTTTTTTGCCATTGATGCTTAGAGCCTTTGCACTTTTTATGACTTTGAAGAACTCCCTCATTCTTATTAGTTTTTCACATGGTTACAAGCACAACAAACCTTACTTACAATCCTTTCTAAATCCTCAAACTTTCTCAAGCTTCTAGCATTCGAAGAACTAACATTAGTCATCATTCAATCTCTTTTAACCTCCACAATCTTTAAACAAATTCATCAACTATGTTTTCATATTACTTAATTAGCAAACAATGACTTAAGATGACATTCAACACATAAACAATCATTCATGACCAATCCTTAAGCAAAACATGCATAATTCATTCACTTAATTTAAATAGAGTACATGATTTCATTAATTTAAAAGACATAAAACATAACTCACTCAAAACAGAAAATAAAAGCACACAACATAATACTAAAGAAATGGGAGATGAGGAAGAGAACTAGACGACCTTAGAACTAATTAGGAGGAGGTTGTGATGGTTGGTAACCGGGAATGGAAGGTGCAGTTCGCAAAGGCACCGTCTCTTGTGGATCAGCTTGGGAGGAAGAGCTTGCCCCATAGTCTGATTTGAGGCATCTATAGAACATCGGTCTTCTTTTTCCGCATTGGTTTGCATCAGGTCTGGAATTTGAGTGATTGGAATCTCACTCAAATTCGGATTCGCTTGCTGATGTGCCCAGCAAGTGTATGCTTCCCTTGCTGAGGTGTTCCTAGTCCAAAGGGTGAGCTGCTTCCTCATCTCTGCTATGTCCCTTCCTTGCCTCTCCACCGCTTGTTGCAAGTTCTTTTCGGTTTCAAGCCTCTTGTTGTTCACCAAAGTATGGTTTATTTGACTTTTTCTGACCTCTTGAATCTCACGAGCAAGCCTTTCTTGCTCTTGTCTAAATTGAGATTGGAACCTATTGTTGTTGTTCCACATCTCTTCTTGTTTTTCCTTGATTTACTTCACCTCTTTCATGTAGTCGGCTTGTGATTTCTGCATGTTCTCATAGAAGCTTTGCTGCAGAAATTGCATGCTAGAGAGTTGCTCTTCAATGCCTTGGAGGTCTTCATGGTATTGGCTCTCATAACGTGGCTAAAAATCCAGGAAAGGTTGTTGTGGTGGTTACTGGAAATCATGGTGTTGCTGTTGCTCCTCTTCTTCTTCTTCATTGCCTCCTCCCGCTTGAGGCATTGGTTCATCTTCATCATCATCCCCTTGTTGTTGTGGCAGATTTCTAGGAATCCTTGTTGATTCCATCCGCTTGGCTGTTATGTACTTCTCTTCCGGAATCTTGGAAGTCCTCCTAAACTCACTCAAAGGTACAATGACATTCTTGCACAATTTGTAGATTGTGCTTGGAAAGCCTAGGTTCCCCTTGCTTTGCAATCCTTGAGCTATCACTGCCATGTTATCGGCAATGATGTCCTCCGCCCTCACTTCTTCTCCCCTCATGATGGAATGTATGAGTATAGCCCTTGCAATGGTGATTTCAGGTTTGTTCCCCGTTGGAACAAGTGAATGAATGATGAACTCTTGCCAACCCTTGGCTAAAGGATGAAGTTCGGTCCTCCTTAGTTGGATGGGGACTACAGGTTGGCCCGAGCTCAATCTCCAAGTGGCTACCGGAATGCACAAATCTGCCAAGACCTCATCAAGCCTTTAGTCCATGGCTTGACGAGCCTTGTAATCTATCCGTTTCTGCCCCCCTGTTGTAGTCTTGAACCTCAATACTCTTCGGATGTTTTCCGGAGAGAAATCAACCTTAATTCCCCTCACAAAGCTCTTGTAAGGGAGCTGGTCTTCATTTGCCACTTCCTCATCCGAAACTGCAGCATTGGCGTAGAATTCTTGAACTAGCAGCTTGCTAACTCCCATCATAGGGGCTACTAGTCTTCTCTATCCTCTTAAAAGAATCTACTCCTTGATTTGAGGGTATTCGCCCTCATCAAGGTTGAATCCCACCTCCGGAATTACCTTCTTTCTCCACACATGTGATTCAAAAAGCTGTTGGTTGAACTCCTTCCTAAAACGGTGGTCATAAAAAACATTGACTGGAGCTGAAGATGAGGCCATGTTAGTGGTTGAATAGAGGCTGCCTACACTAAACTTAAATGGTTGCTTGTCCCCAAGCAACATAGAATCTGAAATAAGGATGAAAAAGAGGTGTGAAGCAATGTATAGTAAGTGCAAAATTGAAATAGAAAGGGTTAAGAGTGATGAACAAAGTGTGGGCTGAATTATAGGCATGGGGCTAGGGCTGAAACAGGGGTTGGGGGCTGTTGTTGGGAGTTTTAGGCGTGGGGCTGGGGCTGGGAAGTGTAGAACAGGTTGTGTTAAGGTTTGGGAAGTGTTTGACTGAGTGTGTAAGCTGCTGAAGTGAGTTTAAGTGAGTTGTGAGTGTGTTTGGGGGGGGGGGGGGTTAGATAGAGATATGCGGGTAGGGGTTAGTGGGTAAGGGTGTATGTGATTGGTGGGGTGTGATTCCTAGGGATCCGTGTGGGATTTGGTAGTGTGAACACGCCAAAACGTGGTCTAGGCGTGGGCATCCCGTGTTCAGATCGTGTTTCCACGCCTAGGCATAGTTGTCTGTGGCCCTGGAATAGGTGTGGACGCCTAGGCCTGGAGTTGTCACGCCTAGGCGTTGGGCTTAATGGGTTGGTTTGGTGGTGTGGGTGGGTTGGGCACGCCTAGGCGTTGGCTAGGACGCCTAGGCGTGGTGGTTTGGTTTGAGGAAATGATGATGTGGAATGTTCTACGCCTAGGCGTGGAGTGCCACGCCTAGGCATTGAGGCTGAGGGTTGGGGCTGTTGATGGCCACGCCTAGGCATCAGGGTGGATGCCTAGGCGTTGGTGGTTTGTGAGAGGGCTCAAAGGGGCCACGCCTAGGCGTGGAGGTGCAAGGTGGGTACAAGGCTGCAAGGCCCACGCCTAGGCGTGGAAGATTTCTTCCTAAAACCTGTAAACCTGAAATTTAGTAAAATTAACAATGTTAGACCAATGGGAGTGTAATCTTAATCAAAAATCAAAGATATGAACTTAAGATTCTAAGTTTGGGTGATATGATGGATACCAAACTTAATTTGTGAAATTAGAGTGGTTAAATGCAAACTAATCATGCAAGAAACCTAATAACATCAAACTTAGTTTGTGAATCTATATTCTGATAGTTGCTATATGCAATATGTGCAACACCAAACTTAAAAATTGATTATAGAATTGGAAAAACTCCCTGTTGGCTGCAAAAATTTGCAGCCTAGGCTTCCCCATTGTTGAATATGATGGTTGCTTCCTCAATTTTCCTGCAATGCACTTCCTAGGTCCTTATGATCCTTGCTACAATTTTTGGCAGCCTCTATGGACCATTAGCCTTCACGCACAATTTTTCTCTTCATTTCCTATTTATTTAAATACCACCAAGCATATATAACATCATGGCATAATTAGGCTTTAAACATAAACAAAATGATATATATGATGGGTTCCCTCCCATCAAGGGCTCTTTTAGTGTCACTAGCTTGACATATTCCCTTTATTGTTGAGATTTGATTGGTTGGTGAAGGTGCAGCCCTTCACTCAAGTATTGCTTGAGCCGCTGGCCATTCACCACAAATTTGATTCCATCTTTGTCATTTTGGATTTCCACATGACCATATGGTGAAACCTTCAAGATAGTGAAAGGACCGGACCATCTAGACTTTAATTTAATCGGAAACAACCTCAACCTTGAATTGTATAGTAGCACTTTTTGACCAGGTTCAAGTATTCACCGCTGGATTTTCTTGCCATGCCACTTCTTAGTCTTATCCTTGTAGATTTTGGAGTTATTGTAGGCTTCACATCTGAATTCTTCCAATTCATTGAGTTGTAGAACCCGATTTTTTGCAGCTGCTTTTGGGTCCATGTTGAAGAACTTAAGGGCCAATATGCTTTGTACTCCAATTCTAGGGGTAAGTGACATGCTTTTCCATAGAGTAGTTGGTATGGTGACATTCTTATAGGTGTATTAAATGCTGTCCGGTATGCCCATAATGCATCATCTAGCTTCCGAGACCAATTCTTCCTTGATGTGTTGACTACTTTCTCTAGGATTCTCTTGAGTTCTCTATTGGACACCTCTACTTGGCCACTTGTTTGTAGATGGTAGGGGATTGAGATTTTGTGCTTGACTCCATAAGTTTGTAAGAGTTGCTCCAAATACTTGTTGCAAAAATGGGATCCTCCATCAGTAATCAAGGTTCTTGGAACTCCAAACCTACAAAAGATGTTCTTCTTCAAAAATTTCTGCACAACTTTAAAATCATTAGTTGGGGAAGCTATTGCTTCCACCCATTTAGAAACATAATCAACAACAACTAAGATATATTCATTAGAGTAAGAAGGTAGGAATGGTCCCATAAAGTCTATGCCCCAAACATTAAATATTTCGAGTTCAAGGATGTAATTTTGAGGCATCTCTTGTTTCCTTGAGATGTTTCCAGCTCTTTGGCATTGGTCACATCTTTTGACAAAGTTATGAGCATCTTTGAAGATAGTTGGCCAATAAAGTGTCCACCATAATCCGAAGCATGACAATGCCATAAAACTGCTGCAATGTCTTCATCCGGAATGCATCTTCTGATTATACCATCTGCACATCTTCTAAAAAGATAAGGGTCATCCCATAGGTAATATATAGAATCATGAACTAGCTTGTTTCTCATATGCTTGCTGATTTCTTTGGGAATGATTTTTCCAGCTTTGTAGTTGGCCATGTTAGCAAACCAAGGTGCTATCTTGACAAGTAGTAGCTGCTCATCCGGAAATTCCTCATTAACCGGAGGAAATGGCAGCTGGTTTTTCAGTTGTTCAATGCGAGATAGATGGTCCGCAACTGAATTTTCAGTGCCCTTCTTATCTCTAATCTCTATATCAAACTCTTGCAAAAGTAACACCCATCTAATCAACCTTGGCTTGGCATCCTGTTTAGACAATAAATACCTCAAGGCTGCATGACAATAACTTTAGAACCTATCAAATATGATCGAAACTTATCAAAAGCAAACACTACGGCTAAGAGTTCTTTCTCGGTTGTAGTGTAGTTCTTTTGAGCATCATTGAGCACCCTACTATCATAGTAAATGACATGTAAAAGCTTGTTCTTTCGCTGGCCTAAAACGGCACCTATAGCGAAATCACTAGCATCACACATAAGCTCAAATGATAAAGACCAATCAGGTGGTGAGATAATAGGTGCAGAAATAAGCTTATTCTTAAGGATAATAAAGGCATTTAGGCATTCATCATTGAAATCAAAAGGAACATAAGCAACTAAAAGGTTACTCAAAGGTTTGGCAATCTTGGAGAAGTCCTTGATGAATCTCCGATAAAAACCTGCATGGCCTAGAAAACTTCGCACACCTTTAACGTTAACGGGAGGGGGTAACTTTTCAATAATATCAATTTTTGCTTTGTCAACCTCTATCCCTAGTTCTGAAACCTTGTGTCCAAGTGCTATATCTCCTTTAACCATAAAATGACATTTTTCCCAATTCAAAACAAGGTTAGTCTCTTGGCACCGTTTTAGAACTAAAGCTAGATGTTTCAAGCATGCATCATAAGAATTGCCAAAAACAGAAAAGTCATCCATAAATATCTCAATGTATTTCTCTACCATATTAGAAAAGATGGAAAGCATACACCTTTGGAAAGTGGCGGGAGCATTGCATAGTCCAAAGGGCATCCTCCTATAAGCGAAAACACCATAGGGACATGTAAAAGCGGTCTTCTCTTGATCTACCGGATCAACCACTATTTGATTATACCCCAAATATCCATCCAAGAAGATAGTATGCATGACCAGCTAGTTTTTCCAACATTTGATCCATGAAAGGTAGGGGAAATGATTCTTCTTTGTTGCATTATTGAGCTTCCGGTAGTCTATGCACATCCTCCAACCGGTTACCATCCAAGTTGGAATTAGTTCATTCTTCTCATTGTTAATCACGGTCATGCCTCCTTTCTTAGGCACAACATGAACCGGACTAACCCAAGTGCTATCGGAAATGGGGTATATGATTCCCGCATCCCATAGCTTCATCACTTCTTTTTGCACAACTTCCTTCATTGTCGGATTCAATCTTCTTTGGGGTTGCACCACTGGTTTGCTATTCTCCTCAAGTAAGATCTTATGCATGCAAATAGTAGGACTTATTCCCTTGAGATCACTAATTTTCCATCCAAGAGCAGTTTTGTGCTCTCTTAGGACAACTAGCAAGTCTTCTTCTTCTTTGGAACTCAATGTTGAACTAATTATGACCGGTAGAGTTTCTTCCTTGTCTAGGAATGCATACTTTAAGGTGGTGGGTAATGGCTTGAGTTTCGGTTTCTTAATTTTCTGCATTTCTTCCTCATTTTTCTACACTATTTCTTCTTTTTTCTGCATTTTTTCTTCAATTTTCTGCATGTTAGTTTCATTTTTCTGCACTCCCTCATTATTTTTCTGCATCATAGGAAGATTTTTCTGCACTTCTTCTTCACTTTTCTGCACATTGGTTTCATTTTTCTGCACTCCCTCAATGTTTTTTTGCATCATAGGAAGATTTTTCTGCACTTCTTCTTCAATTTTCTGCACAAAAGGTGGAATTTTCTGCACTTTCTCTATAATTTTCTGCATCACAAAGTTATGGTTAGTGTCATCTAAATCATTATACCTTGCTTGCTTTGCTTGTAGTTTGGACATCGCTTCTTCTTCTTGAACTTCTCTAATCAACTCTTCTATCACATCTATCCTCATGCATCCATCCTTGTCCTCTTCCCTTGGATATTGCATAGCCTTGAATACATTGATTACCATTTGTTCATCATGTACTCTAAGGGTAAGCTCTCCCTTTTAAACATCTACGAGTGCTCTTCCGATAGCCAAAAATGGTCTCCCTAGAATGATGGATGGTGCAGCATCATCCCCCATATCTAGGATAACAAAATCTGTCGGTAAGATGAATTTTCCAACCTTTACCAAGATGTTTTCAACCACACCAATAGGAAACTTGATAGATTTGTCGGCTAGTTGCAATGACATCCTTGTTTCCACTTCCTCGATTTGCAGCCTCTTCATGAATGACAAGGGCATCAAATTGATGCTAGAACCTAGATCACATAATGCCTTTTCAATGGTAGTCTCCCCCATAGTACAAGGAATTTGAAAACTACCTGGATCTTTCATTTTAGGAGGCAAATTGCTTTGTATGACAGCACTACACTCGTTGCCCAATTGTATGGTTTCTTCTTCTCTCCAACTTCTTTTCTTGGAGATTAGATCTTTTATGAACTTGGCATAGAGTGGCATTTGCTCCATTGCTTCAGCAAAAGGAATATTGATCTGCAATTTCCCGAAAAACTTCAAGAAAGTTAGAAAACTGTTTATCTTTACCTCCTTCCATAGTTGTTAAGGGAAGGGTATGTTATCCTCTTTCTTTGCTGGTTTTTCTGCTGGTTTTTGGGGTGGTTGTTGCTGCTGCAATTTTGCTTCCTTGGTTGCATCTTCCTTGTCTTTTTCCATGGTTAGTTGCATAGTCACCTTGCTGCTTACATCTTAAAGAGCTCTTCCACTTCTAAGGGTTATTGCCTTGCATTCCCCTTTAGGATTGTCTTCGGTATTGCTTGGAAAAGCATTAGGCAAAGTGGTGGATAGTTGCTTAGCTATTTGACCCACTTGAGTTTCCAAATTCCTAATTGCTGAATCTTGATTTCTGAAATTTGCTCTTGCTTCCTTAATGAAGTTGTTGGTTGTTTGAACAAATTCTGAAGTTTTCAAGGTAAGCTTCTCCAAGGCTGCTTTAAATGAGTTAGGTTAAGGTGGTTTAGGTTGAAGATTAGGTAGGCCTAGTTGTTGTGGTTGGAATGGTAGTTGAAAGGGTGGCCTTTGAAATTGTTGATAAGGTGGACGATTCTAAAAGTTGCTACTCTTAGAATTCTGGTTTCCTCCCCAACCAAGGTTAGGGTGATTCCTCCATCCCGGATTGTATGTATTAGCATTAGGATTGTGAAAGGGCTGCCTAGGTTGATTGCCCATGTAGTTGACTTGTTCTAATAGCTGGTCTTTCTTGACAAGGTAGCATTGATGATTCTCATGAGGACCTCCACAAAGACCACATGTGCTTGTTGTCTCCGCTTGAGTACCCATTGCTGCAACTTCTAGCTTCTCTATTTTCTTATTCAATGTGATGAGTTGTTGAGTCATAGCCTTGTTTTGGGCCAAAATAACATCCATGTTATCAACCTCCATAACTCCCCTCTTGATATTTCTATCGGAAGTGAACATATATTGGTTGTTGGCAACTAACTCAATTAACTCCATTGCTTCTTCCGATGTTTTCAATTGAAGAGACCCACCAGCTAAAGAATCTAAGAGAATCCGTGAGGTATTAGAGAGACCATCATAGAAAGTTTGTAACTGAAGCCATTCCGGATACATATCTATGGGACATTTCCTAACCATTTTCTTATAATGCTCCCAAGCTTTGTAGAGTGATTCATTGTCCTTTTATGAGAAAGATTGAATATCATGCCTTAGCATTGCCAATTTCTGAGGTGGGAAGAACTTTGATAGGAATTTGCTCACTAAGTCCTCCCATGTTGTTATGCTTCCTGGAGGTTGAGAGTTTAGCCATTGCTTTGCCTTGTCCCTAAGAGAGAATGGAAAAAGCCTAAGCTTTATGGCATCAGATGTAACCCCATTACACTTCAAGGTATCACAAATATGTAGAAAACTAGCAATGTGTAGATTTGGATCTTCTTGTGAATTTCCATAGAATTGTTCTTGTTGAACCAGCTAAATAAGAGAAGGTTTCAGCTCAAAATTGTTGGCTTCAACGTTAGGACGAACGATGCTACTACCACAACAAGCGGTGCTAGGTATGGTGTAATCCCCAAGCGTTCTCCTTTGCTCATGTCCATCTACCGCAGCCATATTACTTTGATCTACTTCCTCAATAACTTGATTAATAACCACTTGTTGTTTTGCCTTTTTCTTCAATTTTCTAAGTGTCCTTTCAATTTCCGGATCAAAATCAATGGCTTGTTTGTCATGGTTTCCTTGCATACAAGCAACTGAAACACAACAAGAAAGAAAATGGGGTTCTCCAATGTCAAAGTGAAGGAATCCCCCGTTAAATCTGAAAAAGAAAGAAAAAGATCTATCTCAAAGAACTTATAATAAAAGTATTGTTAACGAAAACCTTTCCCCGGCAACGGCGCCAAAAACTTGATGCGGAGGAAGATCTTTTCAAACTAACTAAACAACAAGATCTCTCAACATTCCGACAAGTGAATCGGATCAAGTAGTACCACTAAAGAGTGGGATATCCTTCCCAATGAGGAAAGGTGCATCAATCAATACTTCCTAGACAATCCCTTAAGTAAATCAAAGCTATTAACAAAGAATTAATGCACACTATACTAAAGAATTATGCAAAACATGCAAGAACATAAATCTTTAAACTAGTAATTACTATGATCATGCAAATGCAACTAAAGATTAAGAAAGACTCAATAAAAGCAAACAAGATTAAGGGATAGGAGATATTCAAAAACACAACTTCATAATCCAATATCAACAACTATTTTTCTGCAAGTAATACCTACAACAATTCACCATGAATCCTAGTATAACTAAATTCTAATCTCTTAGCAATCTAGTTTCTCTTTAACCTATCTAATCATCAATCTCTTGACTAATCAAACAAGCAAAAAGATAATGCACACATCATGATTTAAACCTCTAACAATCAACAAGATTCCTGGAAAGAATTAATATGTCACATATTCAATCACATGCAAACCTCATACAATCATTAAAGATTCTAATACATATCAAATCACATGCCTATCTCTAGGTCACATAAAGAAACATGGAACGATTCTTGAATATATTTGAATGCCTATTCTCTCGAACTCAACAATCCAAAACATGAAAGATCGATCATTCGTCAACAACCGAATCTTTAAACAATCATGAAAAAGAATCAAACAAGATGCAAATCAATCATTTATGAGATAAAAATTCAGATTCATATAATGGAACATATATTCAAATACATCATCTCTAATGCAAAGAACACACATGAAAGATCATTCTTGAACTAGTTTATGCTATCAAGATCAATGCAGGACCAAATTTCATGTCACTTATTCAATCAAACATCAACAAAGACAATGCATAAACCATCAAATAATATGTTTAATCTCATGAACCGGTATAGAAACTAAACCAAAGTAAGAACCAATTATACATCTCGGTTATCTTGATCCTTGAATTGATGAACAAGAAGAATCCTTTGAATAATTAGTAGAACTTGCAGATTTGAATATATTATTGGATTAATTCATTGGCTTGATAGAATAGAGCTCCTCCTCCTTAATCTTCAAAAGAGTTTAGCCACTCATGATGATGAATGACTTCAAGAAATGTATGAAGATGGTTCTTGAATGC
>JASCZI010182289.1:0-14440 GCA_036250425.1 Stylosanthes scabra
ATATATATATATATATATATATATATATATATATATATATAATTTTTAAAACATCAGAAAGATAAAACTTATAATTTTCTTTATTTAAAAATTAAAAAATAATTTAAAAAATAAATTAAAAATCCAAATAATTTTTTAAAAAATAAAAAACGTTTGTTTACAAATTAGGAGAATAATTTTAAAAAATCATTCATCATGTTTCTTTCCAAGATCATTCCAAGTGTCCTTAACTCCTTATTTTTACAAAGATTTTATTATACAAGAGAAAAAGTAAATAATAATTCACATTATGCTATATTACAAATATGAAACATGACACATGAGGGAGATATTTCACAAGACCATCATCACTTTGTTCCTACTACTTCATGTCATCATAGATTCCCCCCACAAAACCAAATTCCCAAAATACCCTTTTATTAATTCTTGCCTACAACCTTGGTGTGACTATGATGAACACACTCAACGGGCATAACAGGGAACCTAGCAGTATCAGAACAATAATCATAAACCATATGTTTGGCCCTAACCCACATAAGTTGGTGACTTTGATGCAAACTTAACACTCCCAAATTAGGTTCATCCCACCAATACTTCTTACCATCACTACTACTACTACTACACCTCTTTACTAAATCTTCCACTGATTTTGATGACACTGTTGGGCACTCACAGGCATTGATCTCAAAGGCCTTATATGTTGCAATGAAAGGTGCATGGCTCCAATCAGTTTTCACTCTTCCACCTTGTGTGGCCCAATCATCAGCATTCCAAATTGAGCTATAAACACCCATTGCTTGGTCCTTTGGAAATGGAATACCCTTGTGTTCCATGTTTGTGTGCACCCTTATTGGTGTTTCATCTACTAGAAATCTGCACCCAAAATAAATTAAATTATTTAGAAGAATATCAATAATAATATTACTAAAGTCAATTTTAATTATTGGTGAAGGAATATGTCTAAAATGTCAATGTGTATGTGTGTCCAAAACAAATGTCAGAAATTATTTGAGGAGATTAGACCTGTGCCAAGTTCTGCAAAAAAGGACCATTAGAAGGTACTGGGATAAAATTTTCCCAAGATTCCATTTCCTTTCTTTTGTTTTAGGTGAAGAAAGAAGATATTTTCATTTTATTTTATTTTATTTTATTATAATTTAAGCTTTTTATTTGCAGTTTACTGATGATTTTTCCTTACTAAATACTATTAAAACCATACGAAAATCCATTATTAAAAAAAAAAAAGAAGATAAATTGGTGATAAAGAAACAATATTTTAGAACAAAAGATTAACTTATTTTGATGTTCGATGGATGTCATATGAATTGGGATGATTGATGGATGATACTTTTTTTTCATATGCACCTATGAATTCTCTTTGTTTTTTTGTGTAACCCAATGGGGACACAATGACACCGAGCATATGATGGCTCAACCACCATTGGTAAAAAAGCATGCAATTTTCTTGAGTTTTTCATACAACTTTTCAGACCCATCACTCAATAGAAGCATATTCCCATTTGTCTTTCATAATTATAATTAATAATTAATTAATCAAAAACAGCTTCTTGTTTTCATTAACTAATATTTAATTATGTATTAAAACACCTTTTGCTTTCTTATGCAATACATGTATGACCTTAATTAATTAAAAAATTAATTTTGATAAATTTTATCATATGAAACATTTTACATCATGTCTAATTGCATTTATTTTTTAAAATGATTATTTATATTATCAATATAAAAAGTTATTTTTTATGAGATATATGTAAAAGTATTTTATATGTTTTAGGATACATTTCAAGTGTTCTATATAATCGAATAATTTTATTCATTGTTCTTGATCATAAAATTATTATGAAATATATACATCCTTAAAATCATTAAATTATGTAATACTTAATACGTTTTGGATATTTTATAACCACAGTATACATCACAGTTAATTTGATTAACTAATTAATAGAAGATGGGGAGGGGTAATAGGTAATAGGTACTTACATAACTTGACGTTGGTTCCAAAAGAAAGAGTAGGAATGAAAGTCTTTAGTGGGGTCAAACCAAAGGTTTAGCCTCTGCTCTCTATTACCCACTCCATTCACATAAACATTTGTTTGAACAGAGTAAGGTTCCCCTGTGGTGTTCCCCAAGAACTCAAAATCAAACTCGTTATGATTTGGACCCTCCGATGACATCTACATCACACAAACATTAAGATAAATTAAATCAGATGCCACAATAATTGAAACACAACAAGCTAAGGTCAATTCAACATGATTCCCATTGCATTATTAGAGGGTTGATTCACAAGGGGGCCCCTCCAATTGAATTTAATTAGATATGTTAACATTATGGTTCTTTAATTTGATTGGAAATTTAATGACGAAGTTGATAAATGCATACACCAAAGTAATTGATGGGATAAAAGGAGTAGTAGGTAACTGCCACTAATGAGTGTGGTACTATGCTCTTTCTTCGTGTGTTTCAATAAATCTGAACCCAGAAATCATCTTGTGTGCAATAAAGAAAATGTCTGATGCATTGAACTCTACCGCACATTTAAATGCAGATTTAGCTAACTACGCATATCAAAATTATTACTACTAAAAACTTTTAAAATTTGTATTTTGATAAATATATACCAAATACTTTAAGACACCAAAAAAATATATAGATACCAACTACTTTAAAGTTTTTAAATTTATATATTTTTATAAAAAATTCAATTTATAACCACGTGACTTTTAGCAAACCAATAAATAATAAACATAATTAAGTTTTAAAAATTTTTAAAATACTATACCTATGCTAAAAATTAATTATTAAATCAATTATATATATTTTTGTATAAATTTAAATAATATTTCACATATTTTTAATATATATTTATATTTTAAGATTTATTTTATATGGGTGAATGCTTGCGCCCATGATTATTGAAACAAAATAGACAACATAAAGCTGGGAATATAAGTGTAGAAAACAAAATGATTTGGACTTACATAGAAAGCAGTAACTGTTCCGGCAGAATCACCCTCCACAAGTTTAAGTTGGACGGTAACTTTCCCAAACATATACTTGCTTTTTGATACAAACCCAGCACCTGAAATAATAAACAACCCATTTAACATACCATCTTAGCGTTACATACACTATTTCTTTGTACAATATAAAGTTAATGGTATTACTATTATTAGATTATTGATACCGGAATAGTTATCAAGCTTGAGTTTGAGAAGGTCTCCTTCATGAATGAAATGGTCTAAGGCCCAACTTGGTTGGAAGAGTTCATCAAACTTGGCAGTGGCAGTGGCAGCAGCAGCAAAAGCCACTCCGACAAACACAAACCCCATAAACAATCCCAATAACAAAGGCACCCTAGACATTGTTACGTTATTGATGGAATAAATTAAAGAAAAGAATGCTTACTTTAGCAAGAGAAAAGGATCTTATGCGAATGAAGAGAGAGGAAAAGGGGGAAGAAAGAGTTATGAGAGTGAAGGAAAGGTTCTACACTGAAGACACTCTCAGTGAAGTGATCACGGGATACATTAGTTGGTATGTGGGGGTTTATATAGCCGAAGTCAGACAATCAGATAGATATGTTTTCAATTTCAAATTCTTCTATTGGTGTAAATTTAAATAAATATTTTAATTTAATATGAAAATAATATTTGATATTTTAAAAAACTTGTTGCCGGATTAGAAATGTGTGTGTGCCTATGGTCTATTATATTTACATTTACAATATTTTAAAATGTGCTAACATATGAAATGTATTTTTTGGGTATATTTTAAAAACACTAAACGAGCAAAAAATTTAATCTTAATTTTATATTTTTTTTTGTATATTTTCTGATTTTATATTTATTTTTAGGATTTGCTTATTTTATTATTTAATAATAGAATAGTGCTACGGAATCAACGTTAGGGAGTCATTAGGGAGCCAATAATTAAGTTATCATTCAAATATAAGTTATCATCTGTAACTCATATATCAAAAATTAAGTTATCATTCAAAATTTATATGAGTTATCATCTGTAATTATGTATTGGCTCCCAAGTATTTTTCTAAAAAATATACTTCTAAAAATACTAATATATCAAAAGATACTAATGTAATGTATAAAACTAATACATATGTGACTAGTTGAAATCAGAAGTGATATATAACTTAATTTATAGGTTTTTAATTCAAATATTAGAAATTATAAAATGATTTTTTCATAAATTGTATTTACTAAAGCATATTTTAGAGAGAAAAAATGTAAACCAATAACAATATTAATTCATTATTAATAATTTTATTTACATACCAAAATTACTCATTAAAATCAATCATCAATATATAATACATATTGAGATACAAAATATATGTATAATTTAATTCATATTTAGATGACTTTAGTGATTAATTTTGATCTATAGATTGCATAACTTATTCATTATATACAGTAAAACCAATAAATAATAATACTTTTTAAAAAAAATGTTATTTCAACTTCAATATGTTGGCTTGTGAAGGAAGGTGGTAATGGGCATAATGAAGCGTGCCAAATCAGATGCCAGATTGGATTGCAAATTCCAAGAAAAGGACAGAAAGATGATGTGGAATGGAGATTGGTGCACGGTTACAGCTGGCAAGAGCTGTTAACGCCTTTACTCTTTCTTCCCTCACACTACTTTCCCTACTCCCTACTACCACTACTCTACTACAGTGAAGTATCTCATAAGCTTAGCCTAGACTCGTTAGTTACTCCAAAATATATTCGTTATTCTATAATTATACACAACTAAGGAATCCTACAATTAATTCTAACTAAGTTTCACACATTCACAAGCGTATTTTTTCATTTTTATTAATATATTTTTTTCCCTAGCACATTAAGAAAAAGACGACATCGACAATGACAGCGACGACAACAGCGATAACGACGACGATGATGACGATAATGATGAGATGACCATGATAGCATTAAGAATAAAAAAAGAAGAGGAAGAGAAAAAAGGATAAAACCATTGAAAAATGAAGAAAAAAGATAATATAATAAAGAAGAAGAAAAAAGAAAAAGAATAAAACAGAAGAAGAAGAGAGGAAGAAGAAATCAGTTTTTTCTTTTCAAAGGAATTTGTTTTTATTTTTCAATGAAAAGTAATTATTTTTTCAACGAAATTCGTTTTTGATTTTCAACGAAATCCATTTCATTTTCCTTAAAAAATTTATTTATTTTTAAAAAAAAAGCAAAGGAGGAGAAAGAAAAAGCAGAACATAACAGAAGAAGAAGAAGAAGGGCACAAGAAATCTATTTTTCCTTTTCAAAGAAATTTGTTTCAGTTTTTCAAAAAAATCCAGTTCTATTTTTTAACAAAATATAATTCATTTTTCCAAGAAAATGCATTTCTTTTCTTTATAAAACCCGATTCTGTTTTGAAAAAAGCATCGAAGAAGAAGAAGAATGATAAAGATGGCGGTAACAACGACAATATCGATAGCGAGGACGATAACGATGACATTACTGGCTTTTATTTAATATAACATATATATTAACACAATATTTATCTTTGTATGAAATGGATCTGTACCGTATAATTGATCTTCTAAATAATTTGATAAAAATAAGTGCATATTTAGTTTCTCTTTGTTCTTACATCTATTTTATTGTGATTTTATTCATTATAGTATTTTAACAATAATTCTATGTGAACAACTGATTTAACCGATCAAATTCAACTAAGTTATTTATTCTATACTAAATAGAAGATTATTTCAATGTCAAATAAGATTTTATTTAGATGCTATTTTTTATATTATTTGATACCAAAATAATATTCTATTTAGCATAAAAATAAATGACTTCATTGGATTTAATTGGTCAAAATCACTTGTTCAAATAGCATTACCCTTATTTTAAATTTTAGATTTATCTTGATCAATATCTTATAATATAAATAGACATAACGAAAAAAGCTTCATATAAAAACAAAATTTAACAAAATGTATTGGCAAAATTTTTAAACAACGTATGTTAGAAGGAATTGCTATGCTATATTTCTAAATTATATGATATATGTTCAAAGGATAATTATTAATATTATTAAAAGTATTCTGTTAAATGAAAATTGAGAAATCAGGATTGAAGATCAATATTTTTGTAATATTAATAAACACTTTTGATCAACACGATAATACTTTATTTTTATACAATTTATCTTAGGGTTTAAAATATTAGAAAAGTGTTGGTCAAAATGATAAATTTTATTAATTATATAGCAATTCAAAGTGATTTTTTTTTTATTTTCTTTCACATAAGTTTATAACCATAAAATACTACAAAAAAAAATTAAAGGAAAATGAGAAGATATGATAAAATAAAAATAAGTCATCGTAAATAAATAAAAAACAATAAACTTTTTCTATGAAGAGTTTTATGGGCTAATATTAGAGTTATATTATATCTATATTAAAATTAACTATCAATGTATAATATATATTAAAATATTAGTAAATTTAATTATATATGTATTTATACATAAATATATGGTGAATAATTTTGATGGCTGATTTCGATATATAAATAATTTTTTTTAAATATTAGATTGGCATGCTTTTCTATAAAAGAGAAAGTCTTAGTTACCAATATTTTGATAATCAATAGTAACTAACAAAATTAAAACAACATTATTTTTTTGGGTTTTATCTTTTTTAGATTGAGTTTCTTTTATTTTATAAGCCTTCTACTCTTGATGATTACTATTGATCAAAATTTTATTAATTCCCTAGCATGATTATTTATAAAAATATGTGGATTCTTTATTAAGAATTTAGCTAACATAATGAGTTTATTATTAATGAATTTTTTAAAATATTTTACTTTTAATAAATACAAAATAAATACATTAAAAACTTAAATTTTTTAAAAACTAATAACAACTTTTTTAATTTGTAATATTATCAAGTGCTTTGAGAAAACATGTCATCTAAACCTGTTTATTAACACGGAGGGTTGTTAAGTTGCACCCATATCTCCATAATACATTTTTCTAAGGTAGTACAGCATAATTACAACACACCCAACTCTAAAATAATAATAATAATGATGATAATAATTTGTATTTTTTATAACACTTGATAAGATGTTTAGAATTTTTTTTATAAATCAATTAAAATTTTCAATGCATTATAATTCATTTATTAAAGTAAAAGTTTGAGTAAATATTAGTTGTATGATATTAGAATTATAAAACAAAACGTAGTTAGAGTTTTAATTTGTTTTCTTAATTATCTTTCTAATTTTTTTAATAAAAGTGTTTAGTATTTTTTATCGTTTTAATTTTTTTAGAAATAAATATATATTTACTATTTTTATTCTTTTAAGTAAAAAATAAAATAAAACTGAAAAGTGGAAAATAGTAGAAAAACATTAAATATATAATTTTTAACTAAATTAAATTAATTTGGATAATCAAATTTGAGTAACTATTTTTTGTATAAAAGATTTGGACAAGTAAGTAAACAAAATTAATAAAAATAGTTTTTATAAAAATTTATCCAATTTAATTGAATCTAGTAAAAAGAAAAAATCTTATCATCACTCCAAGTCAGCGAGGACAGTAGGTGGTTGTGACTTGTGAGACATTTCATTTCACGGCATCATTGCGCACGTACGGAGACGCGTGTCTTGCAATCTATGGCCCTATGGTCCTAACCCCTAGGCCAGTAGGCCCTATCTCTTGATTCATTGCTTCTGAATTTCATGAGACTCTATTCACTACTACCTGGGGTTATTTTTGTTCTAATATTCTAATTTCATTTTTTACTCTTTTATTTAATTATTCAAAATTTATATTTTTTCTTTTTATTTGGGTTAGTGTTTCAGCGTTTCATTATTATTCCCTTCCAATTTTTAATATTAATTTTATGATTTTCTTTTTTAATTCTATATCAATTAAAAATAAGAGAATTGTTACAGGAAAATACTTTTATATACTTATTACTAATATTAATGGAAAATTATTCGATATGCTGCAAAAGATGTGGCATGCCGTATTCCACCACTTTTTAACTGTTGATCTTAATTGATTTTAATTATAAAATCAACATATAATTAAAATTAACGGCTAAAAAATGGTGGAATACGATATGCCACACTTTTTGTGGCATACCGGATAATCTTCCAATATTAATATTAATATGTAATACTTACTAGAATCTAATATTTGATTTGTTTTTAATCCATGGTGGTATGTTTTAAGGTTATTTTCACGGGATATGTTTATTTATTAAAAAAATTGATGGATAATAATGAATATGCTTTTTACTCTCAGGATTATTTATATTTAGTTTTTTTTTTTTATAATTTATTTATATTTAGTTTTAATTTTACTTTTAACATTTTGCTTCTTCTTTTTTTTTTGGTAATAATATTTTGCAATTGGTTGGTGAAACATCAGCGTATATTGCCATAACACCATTTTCGTTAATGGCATTAACCTTAATGCTATAATTATTAAAATGTACTTTAAAAAAATACTAGGCCGCTGTGAATGTTGAGACAATCCTGGACTCACCACTAAATCAATGGAGATGTATGGTTTTCTATTTTAAACTTGATTTGAAGGAGATGTTATGTGATTTGCCATGCAAGTGTGGTTTAAACTTGATATTTTGCATTGATTTCTTAACTTTTCTTAAAAAAAAAATTGCCGCCTGAAGCCCTCAACCAAATTAATCCTCTACGACAATAAGATATGGATGTTTTTCATGTTTACAACTTTACCTACGAGTTTATGTTACCGCTTTTGCAAGATACGTAAAAATAAGCTATTCACTTAATAAACACTTTTTTAATAAACATTTATTTTACCCCGTATAAAAATACTGTTATTATTAATTAATTATATATTTTAGTACTCAAAATAGACCAAATACAATTAACAAATAAGCAATTACCATATTTTCAAAAGAGTGTCAATTTAGTGTTTAATAAAAGGGTGTGAGAATAACAGGACTGAAAATAATTTTATACTTCGCAATAATAACTAGAAGTTATAAACCATAACAAAAGTAATAAAATATAAAAAAATATAGTCATGATTTTTAATTCAAATATAGTCATCGAAAATCAAAAGTAATAAGCCAAAAACAAGGTATGAAATATAACATGATTTTCAATTATTTATAATCTTAACTTATGATTTTAAAACATAAAGTCTTCATAATACAGTATTGCGCTTTCTTGTTGTTAGCTCTTGCATTGAGGACCTACTTTCTAACTCTTTCGGCTTCATTCTCCTGATCCGATTCCTACAAGTGTATAATTTGAGAGACGATAGAAAATATAAATTTTATTTAGTAATAATAATCCATACTATTATGTTATAATTATCTTATTTGCACTACCTCATTTATAGTCTTAAACAAATGGCCAAAAGCCATTGTCATATAACGATTTTTGAACTCTTTAGTGGCCTTTGCCAATAGAAGGCAACGATTTTTTATCTAAGGAACACCTTAGAAAAAAAAACTGTTGCTTATGATTGCAACTTTTAACAACAGTTTTTGTAGTTATACGTTTCTTTATTATTCCTAATGATTTTATAAAGGTTCAGAAACCGGACCGATCACAGAATCGGTGGGGTAATTGGTTTAGAGATTCAAAGATTCGACCGAAATTGGACTTAGATCGAATCGGTTTATTTAAATACAATGCAAAAAATAAAATCATTTAACATAACTAGACTATTTTTTTTAAATAAGCTCACACTTAAGTTCAAATATTAAAATTCATAATAACATACCAGAAACCACCTTCTAAGATATCAAGTTCTAACACACAAAAAAAAAAACAAAATAACAACAAACAACAGTTCAACCTAAAAAACAAAGACTATGACAATAATATGGTTCCACAGTTAGCCATGAGAAAAAAAAAAAAGAACAATCAGCCTTCACTACAAAATATGCGCTCGTTGCTGGCGAATTTTTTCCTCATTTTCACGCACTTTTACGGTTACCGGCGAATTTACTGGGGGATCCTTTCCGTCGGTAAAAACCTCGCCGGTAATATGTTACAGGCGGATTTTCAAAATTCCCCCTAATTACCGGCGGAAAAATCCCTCGGTAACAGATTCACCTTTGGCAAATTTGGGATCAACGTTACCGGCGGATCCCCCCTAAATCCGCCAGTAACGTTAAATTTTATTTTAAAAAAATAAATGCCTAAAATATTATCGGTGTCAAAATCCATCGGTAATTCTCACGGTAACGTCGACGGAATTAAAAAAAGTAAATATAAATAATAACTTATCCATTTCATAAATATATATAAAATGCAGTCAAACCAACTAACAAGGAAGGAAAAATAAAAAATACAAAACCAGGAAGTGTAAGACTACAACAAGAAAAATAAAACGCAAGAATAGGGAAGAGAGTCAAGAAAAGAGAGAAAGAGTAAGAGAACTTACAGCTGCGGCTGAGGTGTGTGGCGGAGCTTCGCGACGGAGGTACACGACGCGATGCAAGGGGTGGTGCTGCTGCTGCGTGGTTCTGACTCTTGCGCTGGTCTGCTGCTGCGGGCTAGTCCCTGCTGTCGGTGAGGTTCTTTCGGCGCCGTGTGTCTGCTTCCGCAGCGATGAAGACATGAAGTGCTATGGTTTCTGGAACCTTGCTCAAGTGCTCAACGTTTAGGGTTGTGACTTTGTCTAATTGACTAATTGTGATTTTGATTTAGTGAATTTCAGTATTTATGTATTTTCTTTTAAATAAAAAACCCTCAAAACGACGTCGTATTAAAAAAAAAAAGGACAAACCTCAAAAATAGATATTGTCTTAACTGGATTATCGGTTAATCGCCGGATCGACCGGTTTTCTCACCAATCTTATTCTTTTTTTTCACAAGATCGAATCGGTTAGAGACCAGCTCCTGGTTTTTCTGGTCAAATCGGACAATCCGGTTTCCAGACCAGTGGATTTTATCATGTCACATGAAGTTAGTTTTTCAATTATTTTTCATAATTTAGTGCAAATAATTAATAACCTTAACTATGTTAGAATCAAATAATTATCGATAAACACTAATAGAGCATATCCATTTAAATTCAATATATATGTTGAGGAAATTTTTCTGAAATCACTACTACACTAAGGCTGAGTACCGACGGCTTTTTGCGACGGCTTTGGTTGCGAGGCGGTCAATAAGGACGGCTAAGCCGTCGAAAGAAATATTATTTTTACGGATGGCTCAACCGTCGATATTATTACAAAGGATTTCTGAACGGCTAGTGCTAGGTAGGGACGAGCGAACCGTCGATAAAAAAGTTAAATAGTGACGGCTTGTGCGTCATTCACGTCATCGACGGCCTGTGCGTCGATACATAAACAAAAAACCAAGCCGCGAAAGTTCTCCCGTTATCGACGGCTTAGCCGTCGCAAAAAAACAAAAAAATTCAAATTTTAAAAGCGCGCCCTTACCTGGTTAGGGATGGCTTAGCCGTCGATATACACGTTTAATGAAACGATGCGTTTTGAGGCCGTCCCTAATTAACGTTAGCGACGGCCTAGCCGACGATAAGGGTCTCATTTAGGGTTAAAACGCGAGACCCCTTCTTCCTCGGCAGAAAGCAGCTGCTGTCTCTCTCTCTTCTCTCTCTCTCTCCTCCGCCCCACTCTCCCTTTTCTCTTCGATTTCTCACTCACCAGTGTTGTGACCGCGGTGAGCTTCTCTACCTTTTAATCGGTTTATTTTTTCCAATTAGCTCTGTTTTCGTGGTGATTTAGTGTGACCCCGTTTTGACCCATTAATGTCTTCCAATGGCAGATTCCTGGTGTGGGCTTGGCGAGGTTACTGTTGCGTTGGAGTGGATCGTACGTGGTTGTGCAGTTTTGACGGTGCCCTTTTTTTTTTTCGAATACCACAAAGGTTGGTTACTAATTCCTATAAATTATTTAATATGTAAATGCTCACTGATATTAAATTAAAATTGCACAAATAAATTACAGTGATAAAAAAAATAATTTTTGAAATTATTTGCATGTTTAGGTTAGAGACTTGAACCCTAGGATAGATTTGTAGAATGAGAGAGGCGAAATGATTCTGTGCGGGGGCGTAGAGATCCCACTGGTTTGTTTGCTGCGGAGTTTGTTTGTGTTTGCACCGTATTTGATGTGGGGAATAAGGTGGCTAGAACGGTTAGGGATTAAAATCATAATTGTTTTTTTTGTGTGATGTTCATTTACTTGGCATGTTTTGTTTAGCTGAAAATTTGTAAAATTACATTGAAAATGCGTTTAATATTACATTGGGGTCCCTTATTTATAGGGGAGACTCTGCCGAAATTTTTTAAAAAAATTTCCATAATTAAAATGAAATCACAATGACCCCTTTGCAGAAAATGGGATATAATAATCGGTCTTGGATATATTATAGAGTCTATTCCAATAGGGGGGACTTAAACCATCTTTCATAACCGGTGTAGACACTTTCTTACACACATGCTCAACGAGTGCCGACTTCATTAATTTGGGTAAGGTTAGGTGCCCGTGTGACAAGTGCAAGTGCAAAAAGTATAAGACCCCAGACGAAGTAAGGTGTGATTTACTTAGGAAGGGATTTATGCCGAATTATTGGGTTTGGGATCGACATGGGGAAGTGAGGCAAGAGGTTGGTAATAGCTCGGGTTTGGGTGGATATTGGCATGGGGATGATGAACAATGCGGTAATACTTGGGAGGATAATGCCAATCGGTATCAGTCTATGGTAGTTGATGCGTTTTTGCATCAACACGCCTGGACAGATGATCGGCCGGCGGATGACGAAGTAGAGGAACCGAATCCCGATGCCCAAAAATTCTTTGACTTGTTGGCATCTGTGCGAAAGCCGCTGTCGGATGGTTCCGCTTTTCCCAACTGTCCATCGCGACTAGGATGTTTGCAGTTAAGTTTGAGAATAATTACTCACAACACGCGTTTGAACAAGTGGCTCGTTTGGTTAGAGAGGTTGCTAGTGATCCTAGTGGTATTCCGAAAAACTATTATGAGGCAAAGAAACTTATATCACAACTGGGGTTATGCGCTGTGAAAATTGACTGTTGTGTCAACAATTGCATGATTTATTACTCAAGCGACGCGGCGTTGACTGAGTGCAAATTTTTCCATTCACCGAGATACAATCCTAACAAAAGAACAAAACACGTACCCTTCAAACGAATGCATTACCTACCCTTGATTTCTAGGCTTCAAAGACTTTACTCGTCCATGAGCTCCGCTCCTCATATGACATGGCATTTTGAAAACCAAAGAAATGACGATCTTTTGACTCACCCCTCACATGGTAGGCAGTGGAAAGAATTTGATCATAAACACCCTAGCTTTTCCGCTGAACATAGGAATGTCAGACTTGGCCTTTGCTCTGACAGGTTCGCCCCTAACATTCACTTTAGTATTCCATACTCGTGCTGGCCTGTAATAGTAACCCCATACAACCTTTCACCTGATATGTGTATGAAAGATCCTTACCTTTTCCTTACGTGTGTCATTCCTGGGCCAGATAATCCGAAGGCTAAAATTGACGTATTCCTTCAACTGTTAATTGACGAGTTAAATCAGTTGTAGTCAGCGGGTGTGCTAACATATGATGTGTTTGGCAAAACAAACTTCATGCTTAAGGCTGCTTTAATGTGGACAATTAACGACTTTCCGGCATATGGAATGTTGTCTGGATGGATGACGCAAGGGAAACTGGCTTGTCCTATTTGTATGGAAGATTCAAAAGCCTTTCAACTTAAATTTGGTGGGAAGAAGTCTTGATTTGATAGTCATCGAAGGTTTTTGCCGGAAGGTCATGTGTACCGTAGTAATAGAACTGCATTTTGGAAGAATATCGAAGAGCGTGATGAGCCTCCGGTTAGATTAACTGGGGAAGAGACTTGGGTTAGGGTAAGGGACTATTCTTGGTTCGTAGATACTGGTTGGGCAATATAATTTTCGGGGTACAGAGTAGAAAATAATTGGACTAAGCGTAGTATATTCTGGGATTTGCCATATTGGAAGGATCTCCTTGTGCATCATTGTTTGGATGTGATGCATATTGAGAAGAATGTCTTTGATAATGTCATACACACCGTGATGGATAGCAATAGGATGAAGGATAATCATAAGGCAAGGTTAGACTTGGCAGAATACTGCAGAAGGCCAGAGTTAAACCTAGTTGACATTGGGAATGGGAGTTTTGCGAAACCTAAAGGGTGTTATGTGCTTACGTTAGAGCAAAGGCAACGATTATGTTGTTGGTTGCAAGAGTTGAGACTACCAGATGGTTATGTGTCTAATCTGAACAAGTGTGCCAATGTTACCCAAGGAAAGTTGCATGGAATGAAAAGTCATGATTGTCACGTGTTCATGGAATGTTTGATCCCGGTTGCCCTTAGGGAACTTCCTGAT
>JASCZI010182290.1:1055-21229 GCA_036250425.1 Stylosanthes scabra
TTGCCTTCAACCTTTGTGGATATGGTGGCTTTGGAATGTAAGCTGCTGGTTCCTTTTTCTTCTTCTCTTCCTTAGCTGGAATAGGTGAGATAGCTACTTCTTCTTTCTCTTTGGGAGGTGGGGAACGAGAATCTTCAGCTGATTCTTGGTCTTGAGTATCATTCCCTGTTGTCTTCCCATTTCTAAGTGTAATCGCCTTGCACTCTTGTCTAGGATTTGTGATAGTATCACTAGGAAGAATATTTGGTGATTTTTGAGTTATTTGTTTAGCAATCTGCCCCATTTGAATTTCCAGATTTCGAATTGAAGCTTCCTGATTTCTTAAATTTGCCCTTGTTTCATCCTTGAAGCTATTAGTGTTGATAGTCAACTTTGTTAAGGCTTCTTCAAGATAATTCGGTTGCTTTTGAGGAGGTTGAGCAGAAGGGAATGGAGATTGTCTTTGAGAATTTTGAGGACCTTGATTGTTGAATTGCTTCTGCTGTCCCTGATTTCCCCAACTGAAATTTGTATGATTCCTCCAACCAGGATTGTAAGTATTCGAATGAGGATCATTGTATGGAAGCCTTGGTTGGTTATTCACATAATTCACTTGTGCAGCTGAGAATTGATCATCTTGGACTGAAATGCAATTGTGGTTCTCATGAGGACCACTACAAATGCCACAAATTATTTGAGTTCCTGCTGGTGAGGCTTCAAGCTTTTCTAGTTTCTTGTTTATTGTGCTGAGTTGAGTCATTAAAGCATTAACGGAATCAACTTCTAGTACACCCTTTCTCATTGTACTTCTTTCAGAAAAGTTCATGTATTGATTAGTAGCAACAAATTCAATGAGTTCTAGAGCTTCTTCGGGTGTCTTTGTACGCAAAGATCCATTAACAGCTGAATCAAGAAGAATACGGGAAGTTGGAAGTGTTCCATCATAGAAGGTCTGCAGTTGCAGCCACTCAGGAAATACATTATTAGGGCATCTCCGTATCATATCCTTGTATCTTTCCCAAGCTTCATATAGAGATTCTCCATCCCTCTGTTGAAAGGATTGGATGTCATGTCTGAGTTTAGCAAGCTTCTGAGGAGGAAAGAATTTAGCTAAGAACTTGGTGACTAAGTCATCCCAAGTAGTAATACTTTCAGCCGGTTGGGAATCCAATCATTGTGTTGCTTTATCCCTTAGAGAGAATGGGAAAAGCCTCAATCTAATGGCATCAAGAGAGACACCATTGAACTTCATTGTGCCACAAATGTGCAAGAAGCGAGAGATGTGTTGATTCGGATCATCAAGAGGATTACCACCGAACTGGTTTTGTTGAACTAATTGAACCAGAGCGGGTTTAAGTTCGAAATTGTTGGCATCTTCAGTGGGCCAAACAATACTGCTCCCACAGCTAGTAGTAGTGGGATTAGTGTAATCCGCAAGAGTTCTCCGCTGATTATTTGCATTGTCTGCCATGTTATCTTGGATCTCTTCTTCAGTATTTTCTTCTACTATCTCTTCTTCAAAAGATTTTTCAGAAGCACCTTCTTCAGAATCTGCTTCTTCTTGATCGAATTGAAGAGCTCTCTGAGCTTTGACCCTACTTCGATTCTTCTTCAAGGTTTTCTCAATTTCAGGATCAAACTCGATTGTTGTTTTGTCTCTACGATTGCGCTGCATATACAAAATAACCGAACAAACAAACAGAAGGTGGGAATTTCCAACGTCAGAGTGAAGGAAATTCCCAAGGGATTAGAAGGAAAAAGAAATCTGATTTAGTAAATTAATTAAGATCGTATTGTTAATCTCAGTTAATCCCCGGCAACGGTGCCAAAAACTTGATGGTCAGATTCGCAAACCCTAGATCTCGGCAAGTATACCGAATCGTACTACGTGTAATCTCTGCCTTTTTTCTTCAATTTCCCACGTTATACGTGAGTGAATGGCGTATAACGTGGGGCTTCTAGGCTTTTCTTCATCTTCTTTGCTTCAATCTCTCTTCAAATGGTCTTCAATTACCTAAAACTCTTAGTGAATTTCTATAAACCATAAACACAACTCAAATAACATCAAGTTTGTTTGATTGATCAATTAATAAACATAATTCACAAAGAATAACATGATTATGAAGAGAAATTAAGACTAAAAATAACCTAAGATGCATACGCATCATGACAAAGAACGAAAACATATGCAATTCCAAAAACGGCCATGAGTATTAACAAATAAACTTAGTCTTAGCCCGAAAAGGAGTTGATTCCGACCTGGAAAAAGCACGGCACGATGGAATCAACCCAATATAATCGAACAAACTTAAAGAAGTATCCGACCCAGTCAAAGGCACGGTGGATCCCCCAAAAGTAATTACAATGTTCAAAAAGAAAGGAAAGCAAAAGATAGAAAACATCAATCGGACGGATCAACCACCTTGCCGTCCACAATGTCCTTGAAGAAGCTAATCTGGTCGGTGTTAAAGTCAGGCACAAGGATCACCAATTGAGCCTTGAGCACCCCCTCAGTCGCGGCAACAGCGGCCTTGGCATCCTCGGCCAAGTCCTCACATTGTTTCTGAAGCTTGGACACCGATACCTCGGAGAGGTCAGCACGAACCTTCTCCTCAGGAACCAAGCCGCGGAGCCGCTCGCCCTCAGAGGTTAGCTCCGCCTCCCGACGCTTCAAACGACCGACCTCTTCATATTTCTCCTTCTTAAGGGCCTCAAGTGCAGCCTTAGCCGACCTCAAATCCTCCTCGGCCTTAAGCTGGGCAGTGACGGCCTCGGCCTTTTGCTCCTCCAAGACAACCTTCTGAAGGTTCAGCACCTTCAGATCCCGCAGCAGCTTCTCATTCTGACGTCCCATCTCATCCGCCACGGTCAACCGAGGTTCAATGGACTTCAGTATCGTGGCCGATCGAAATATAGCCCACTCCGCCCAACGGACACTCTCAACCGGGTCATAGTCCCGGAGAGTCTCCGAGGCTTGAGGCCCCAGCAAATGCGACCCAATGAAGCTTGAGGCATCGAAAGAACGATCCATCGCATTAAATTCGCAAGGACCCTCTTCCGACACCCTCGGCCTCTTAGAGCCCGCCACGCCCCCTTCAACGGCCCGTTTCTTCGAAGAGGACGAAGCATGCACGAACTCTTCTTCTCGAAGGGGGGAAGAGATGTCAACTAGCTGATCTACTTCCTTACCCGCCCCACTCGAGCTTCCCCCTCTGGAACAACTCAACTCTTGGCCGCTGCCGGCAGAGACCTAGCCCGACCATCCGACTGATGACCCGACAAAGAAGGTCTCTCTCGAGTCGGAGGGGGACGAAGCAAATTCCGGAGACGAGACAAGGTAACATCATTTCCTGCCATTTCCACCGAAAGAAAACAAAAGAAGTTAATTAGACAAAATAAAAAACGGAAAGGCAATGCAAAACGGAAGGATGAAAAAGAATTACCAACAACCTTCCGAGCCTCATCCGAGTTATTCATAATAAATTTCAGATTTAAGTTATTTTTGGAGAAAAGATGAACAAGGATGTCGGCCGTATCACGCTGGTCGGCGTTTAGTTGCTGATACGTGGCCGGGACAATCTCAAAACCGGCTTGGTCGCTCCATTACGGGGGGAACCGACCATCGCCCTCCAAACTCAACCAAAAAGGGCGATGGTCCCCGATCGGAAAAATCTTAAAGTAACGACCTTTAAAGTCGTGAAAAGAGTCCTCATACAGCGGAAAAATTTTCCGGTTCTTCCCTGGCCTAACGGACATGTATCCCTTCTTCGTCTTCCCCGAAGTATTAGAACAATAGAGTTTGAATAAGTACAAAAACACCTCTGGATCCTGAGGCAACTCCAAGAACTCGGTCACCAACTTGAAGCAACAAATTGACGACCACGCATTTGGATGGAGTTACGATGGGGCCACGGAGGCTCGATTGAGAAAACGTTGCTGAAAATCCGAAAAAGGGACCCATATCCCAAACTCAGTGAACATTACCTCGTTCACCCACAACCAATGAGGGACGGTTGGGTGATCGAGGTTAATGAAGCAAACCCGCTCCACACGGCGGGCAGCTTCCACCCGGTACCGCCGCTCCAGGTTCCCCCACCAAACAGAACCCCGGTGAGCTTCAGCTCATCAAGGTATTGCTGATCGAGGGCCGACGGCGTGCCCAACACATCGTTGGTCACCCACCTATATATGAAGGGCAGTTCACGAGGAATTTGAACCGCCCCCTCCGCCGGTTGATCACCTTGAAGATTCTTGGGCATTCTCCCTACCTATTTTCAAGGGCAAAATAACAACCATAAGGCCCCCTTCTTTCCAGAAAACTGCAAAAGAGAGAAAAGAAATAAAAAAAAAGGTTCAAAATAGTTACGAAAGAACGAAGAAAAACGGCTGAGAATCCACGATCACCAAATCTAAAAATGCATAGTTTCAAAAAGTGTGGATGGAAATGGTTACCTGATAACACACTGACGAAACACGGCGAGAGGCAAAGCAAGAATCTTCGAACACAAAGAGGAACAGGAAAAAGGCAGCGAAGAAGAAGCTTGCTGGAGAAGGAGAAGACTCAGTGAGGTTGCGGAAAAGGGAAATAGTGAAAATGAAAACTAAAGGTTAGAAGAAAACTATTTCCCCCTTTCCTCCAATTCAAAAAATAAGTAACGGCAGAAAGGGAAAAACCGCTTCCCTTCCCCAGACACCCCTATAAAATCGAGGACATTTTGGTAAATCTCATAACGGATTTAACTCCTATCATCAGAGCACGAATACCAAAAGCCCACACACTCTCTCTCTCCACGTTCTCCAATGAATGATGTCAGCCATCAAATCTAACTGACGTCTCATCTTCAGAAACTTCCCGAAGAAGCTTTCATGATTCGGCATCATGACGAAACGACTTTCGGGGCAAGTTTGACAACTCACGAAGCCTGGGACGTCGGAAACGTCGGCCTTCCTGAGTTCGGGGCAACTGTTCCGGATATTGGGCCCGGACGGCCCAAATCCCCTAACGATACACATATCGGACCCTTCATTCGATAAAACCGGCCCAATCTTATGCGGCCCAACATCTCACTCAATAAATACACAGAGGATCGAGATACAATTAATGATGATCCCATACGGATTTATCCCCCACAATCTTAGTGGATCTGTACGGAATCAGGTCATATTTATGACGATTCCTTACAGATTTGTTCCCTAAATAACACGGATCATTACGGGTATATAAAGAGAGGATCCACTCCTCTCTCAGGTACGTCTTCTAAACCCTACCACATTGCATGTGTTAGGAGAGCTCCCAAATCCTTATTTGGCGAAGCTCTGCTAGCGCACACCCACCTTTCACATAAACCTCCAACCTTCCGTCTTGGCACCTCCAGTTACGCCGGTAGTCCCAAACCCCTCGAAGGTACATTCCGTACAAGAATATATATATATATATTAAGGTCGGGTCACTTAATGATTGTCCAAAGAACTTTGGATGGGGTGTCGTGTCTCAATGATAAAACAAAAAAAGATGTGCCTTCGGATGGTTAAGCTCTCCGGCGTTACTGAGAGCTATAACGAGGAAGGAGATTGATGTGTGTAAGAACGACCCTAGAAACTCGGAATTAGGATTATGGGATTCTAGGTCAAATATCGGGGGTATGGTTAGAGAACACGTACCTTGAGAGGGTGTTGCTCCCTGTTTATATAATCTTAGGTGGTTGAGATCCTTATGAAATTTGTTAGGATCATATACTATCTTCCAAGATTTTGTTTCGTTTTATCTTGGTGGGCCTTTTGTTTTTGGACTTAACTCAAACGAATTGGGTTTTGGGGCCGGTCCGTCACAATATAAATTTAATATCATGTAGGCCGATGGCCCACATATATATATATATATATATATATGAAAAGGTTACGTGGCAATAAATAAAATCAATAAATTAACTAATCTTTGTTATTGGATTCCATAAAAAATACTAAACTTACTCACAGAAATATTTGGGTGCTAACAAAACTATCTATGAATGAAAGAAAATAATTTTATACTTATGAAAGATATGTTTTGCTTGTCAAAAATATCTAAACGTCGCACAAAACTACCCAAACATCAATGATTCGTTAACGACATTTAGATAATTTTGACAAACGGAACACTTTTTTCATGGTTAGTTTTATCAGCGTTCAAATCTTTCATGAATAATTTTGATATTTTTTACTATTCCAAACCATTGCCATTGAAGTGGAAAACGAACCGGAATTTTGTTGCTGGTGTGAAAATCATACAAAGAAAGTCACCCCATTCGGCTCTCAACTTGAGGGGTTCTTAAGATGAAAAAGGATTGCCGTCATCCCATTGCATTGATTGGGGGCGTTTGTAGTGATTGAGGGGGTCAAAAACCAAAAAATGAGTTATTTATCAGCCAAACATCCTATTCTTTATTTTTACGGCTAGACCCAATCTCCTGGTCCCTGCGGAAAGGAAAAAAATTCACAGTTCTTCCTTTCGGGAAGGGAAGATAGGTTGATCTTAAATGTTTTGACACAACATTTTCAGAGTTCATATTCATATTCCAGAATTTATTAATATCATCAGGAAGAGTAGGCAAATATCTACAATGATTTGGTAATAGTAATATTAATTTATAAAAGAACTATAAGAGCACTGTGATGAAATTTATTGAAAGAAATTGAAAATCTACAAATTTAGTATCAATTAAGAAGGAATTGATTAAAAAAAAATTGACGTTTAAAAAAAATCTAAAAGAAGCCAAAAATGAAGCCATTTTCCATGGTACAAAAATTTTCAAATAAAAATTTGCCGTCTCAAAAATGTTTAGATCATAATTTATATTTCTAATAATTCTGCCTGTGTTTACTCTGCGAAAGATTTTGCCCTTGGTCCTATGGCTCATCGAAACAAACACTAGTTTTTTTAGGATCAAATTTACTGCAATTCTTCTCTATGATACTCCTCTGATCTTTAGTTTTTCTTTTTTTTTTTTTGGACAACTCTAGATGAGGAGGAGGTGGAAAATACTGGCCTGGATATGTAACATCCGTATTACCTATGCCTCCAAGGACATGGAGACTACAGAACCTTCCCCGCCTCCTACTTTATTGCTACTTAAAAAAATAAATAAATAAAAATAGGTGTAAGAAATCATGGAGGAGTTGCCGCTGTTCCAGGACAACATCTATGTATCACACACAAATAGCATCTGTCCCTCTTTACAGATTGGTGTGTATTTTTGAGATTTTGAACAAATCATTTCAGATTGGATTTTTGGAACATTTATCCATGTAAAATAAAATTTGAAAAACTGGATTTGAACACCCATGTTAGAAAGGGAGAGAGAATACACAATAGAAAAAGATTAATGTATTAAAATTGTATAAAAATTGTATGTATCTCACAGTATAATAAACTAATCTATTTATAGATAAAGAAAGAATAATAATAATAATAACCTAATATCCTATAATTATTAGTAATATTAAACTAATAAACTCATGATACTAATTGATACTGATTGACACTAATATACTCTAACATCCCTCCTCAAACTCAAGTATCAACTTGAGTTTGAAACTTATTTTTAAAAAAAAAAAGTTTGACTAAAAAAGATGCAAAGAGAAATTGAAACTGGGGTGCAGACGGAACTGCCGGAGCGAGGTGCAGACGGAACTGCCGGAGCGAGGTGCAGACGGAACTGCCGGAACGAGGTGCAGACGGAACTGCCGGAACGAGGTGCAGGCTGAACTGCGCGAAACTGCCATAATGAGGTGGAGACAGAACTCCCACAAAGAGGTTGGCGAAACTGCCGAGGTGGAGACGGAACTCCCACAAAGTGACTAACGAAACTGCCGAGGTGGAGACGGAACTCCCACAAAGAGACTGACAAAACTGCAGAGGTGGAGACGGAACTCCCACAAAAAGGCTAGCGAAAATGCCGAGGTGGAAACGAATCTCCCACAAAGAAACTGGTGAAACTATCAAGGTCAAAAACGATAACACAAAAAAAGATGACCGAGAAAGGGGAAAAATGAACAACAGGCGAGAAAAGAATAAATTTGTGGGCTAAGAACAAAAACAAATAAACTCATAGAGTTCAAGGAGGATACCAATGTGTAAATCCCATCAGAAAAAAAATGGAAAGAACCTAAGCTCTTGATACCATGTTAGAAAGGGAGAGAGAATACACAATAGAAAAAAATTAATGTATTAGAATTGTATAAAAGTTGTGTGTATCTCACAGTACAATAGACTAATCTATTTATAGATAAAGAGAGAATCATAATAATAATAACCTAATCTCCTATAATTATTAGTAATATCAAACTAATAAACTCATGATACTAATTGATACTGATTGATACCAATATACTCTAACAACCCAAAATTGGTTAGGATGTGATTTGGAGGTTTTGGTTGAATGTTGATGAAAATTTTGGATTATGCAGAATTTTACTACATAATCAAAATTTTGCCAAACTTAAATAGGATCTCATATCACAAAATGATTTTTTAAGTGGGACAAATTTTGGTTGAAAGATTGTGAAATCTAGTTTACCAAATTCCTAATGGTTTAAATCTTGCAGAGTTGGCAAAAAATTTTGGAAACAGGGTTGCTATAATGTTTCTAAACTAGTAATTTGAACTCAGGGCAGCCATTCTTAAAGGTCGTAACCCCACTCTACAAAACTAAGAATCAAATCAAACCAATTGTAAATAAAATTTTGGATAACTCTAGTTTTGTGACACCAGATTTGAGGGGATTGTGACTATCATAGAATTTAACATAAATTTTGAAGAGAATATGCTTTGTTGGTTTTTCTGGTTTGACTTCTGAAATAGGACAGTAACTTTATATGTTTGTGATAAATCCTATAGTCACACTCATCAGAAACACATTGGACCAAAATCATTATGGAGCCTAGTACCTATAGTTTAACCCCAGCAAGTATTAGAACCAAAGAAGATCCCTAGAAATTATGGTGAAGTTTGGAAAACAGAATCTTGTTCCTAAAATTTTACATGGAGCAGGTTCAGTTGGACCTATCTTTGGGGATGGAGGAGTAAATAATAAGCCTAACTTGTCCAACTTCATGTCGTTATATCACAACAAATTCCAATTCCTAAAACAACAATACTATGCCTTGACACTTCAATGGTTCCACTATATCCTACTGCAATGAGATGAAGTTCTCATTAAATTCAAGAAAAATTCAAGGCCTGATCACTGTTACCAACAATAACAACATTAGAAGCAAGAGAGGCTTTAAACTTGAAACATTAGTAATTAAGAGTAGGGTAAATATACCTTCACTGAAGAGTTGTCATGGAAATAAATAATCTAACATCATACTTAGTTATCTATGGACAAATCATTAATACCGCCAATAAGATCATCAAGGGAGTCATTCTTCCGCGTCCCTGAATTTCTGGAAGATGATGGAACAATTTGCAAGGGACTCTCTGAAAGGGCTTTCTCCAACTGTTTAACAAGTTCACCTTCTTCAGGTTGGACATCCAAATCCCATATCTTGAAAATATTATCAGACGTGTGCTCTGCATTATATGCAGAAGATTCCAGATTAATTCCGAAATCAAAGGTTTCATTCTCCTTCGAGTCTTCATTATAAGTTGGCCGAAATGGATTTCCATGAAGACTAGACTGCAAAGTCGCTATCTCTTCACTATCTAGATTCTCATCGGCACTACTTACTGCAGCTAGAGTTAGTGGATTAACATCAGAAGTCGAAGAAAGCTCCAATGAGTGCTTCACATGATAAGTTGAAGATTTCTGATTAATTTCAACAGCAGAGGGGGGAATTTCAGTGTCTTCTATACCATTACCAATGTTAAAAGATTGAGGTTGGGAACTGATAATTTCTAATAAAGCATTTTGCATGTGGATCCAACTACTTTCGGGAATATGAAAATCTCCAGTTAGGCAGGAATCAACCCAAGCAAGATCTTCTGGAGAAACATTTTCATTCTGTTGTGAATATGCGGAGTTGAAACTGCTAGAAGAAAGTGATACCTCACTCTGCGAATCTTCAGCATCCATAACTACAACAAGTTCATGCAGACAAATGTAAGAAAAAGGAAGAAAGCACTGTATTGTGAACAAATTAAAACATCGCATGGAATAAGATAACTTGATTCATCAATATGGCAATCTCAATCTAAAAATCATTATCATAATTATTTATAGTATTAGGTTAAAGATGACATCTTATCCCAATAGCAAGAAAGACTAAAGTTCTGGTTTCATGTTTCACTTCTGATGGTGCAATATGGAAGGTAAATCCAAACAAGAAACAGCACCATAAATCACTTGCATAGAGTTTGTGAAAAATCAGTGTGTGGATAACAACACCGTCCATCCAAGTATGCAATTTTTGGTTGTATAAGAATTGAATTGACATTTTATAAGCAAAGAAAATAAGGCTATATGACAATAAAATTCACTGAGAAAGTGAATCAAATATCAAAAGGCAAACACAATTTATCACAAGATCAAACTCAAAGTAACAGATGGAACTAATACATATAATATTACATCCTTATTTCTTCCTCCCGCTAGTATTTATTCTATCCTGTTTGGCACGCAAAACCATTTCTCTTTTAAGCCGATACGAGAAAACACATGAATGATGATTATATCTCTAGCTCTAACATTTCCTCGGGCCAGAGGATTTTTTGATCGGGTGAATTTTTACTCAGGCCTTTCTTCTTTTTCTTTATTGCTGAAATTCTTTTTCCGTGTCAGAAGCTATTACTCCCAAAAGCTTAGGCCAATAATAGAAGGAGGTATAGATAGATATATATGATCTATATATTTCCACAAAAGTAAAATGAAAAAAAAAATTAAACCCTAATTTATGAACTAGAACGACGTTTACACAAAACATTTTGCATTAGGTTCACCACATAAAAAGAGGCACAAAATACACAAAATAATAAATTCAAATTTCACGAATGTCAGGATATTTTCTGCATAGATATCTTAGATTGAATCAAACTTAAAACGACTTCTGAAGAAAATCAGAGAAGAGAGATGTCAAGGAGTGAGGGAAAGAGAGGAGAGTTACCGGCTATGAGGTGAAGCGTGAGTGGGGAGCCGATACGGCGCTGCCGGCAGAAAACGAGAGGGTGGCGCTGCGGATCCCGGTGGTGCTGCCGCGGGCTATATGCTAGAAGCTTCACAGGGGACGGGAGGCGGTTTCGTTAAGAAGAGATATTATTTTTAACTTCAACTAAAAGATTGCTGTGCAGTTTCTACCGAACAAACTACAAAGCCTACTATGTAAAGTACTAAAGTGGTCGTTGGTTAACTGATTTGATTAGCTGCCATTTTTTTTTTTCCTTATTCATCAAGTTAAATGAATGATGGAGTTTGAATTTCATCTTACTATATATTATAGTGACAAATTTTTAAATAAAAAATTAATCGATGATAAATTAGTTCTCGACTTATTTAAGGTTAGGAATAGTGTCAAAAATTAAAATAGCATTACCCTATTTATTAATTGCTTTAAAATAAAATAATTATATAAATTATTGATAGAATATGCTAATTATGTTATTTTGTTAATGATATTGTAAATAAAAATATTTTATGTCACAAAAAACATAAAAATATTTTATTCTAATAATAATACGTAAGATATGTAATACATTTTTGGGTAAAGTACTATTTTAATCCTTAAGGTTTAGTCCAAATTCTAAATTAATCTCTAATGTTTTAATCGTCTTATTTTAGTCCCAAAAAGTTTCAAACGTTCTATTTTAGTCCATTGTCAAATTTCATATAAATAATTCATGAAGAGATGATCAACTTAACTTTCAAACATAGTAGACACTCTAAACATTACCATTGGGAAAAATATTAATTAGAAAAAAAAACTATAAAATTAAGTATATATAGGTTTGTGAAAAAATTAAAGGAAGAGAATTTATAACATTGTTTTTCCTATTATTATTTTATTTTTTCAACCATAATATTTTATACGACTGTTAGGCTGGAGAGTTAATGTCTATGTCACTTTTTCAATTATTTTTTCATTTCAAATTTAATTGTGGGACAACATTGATTTTTCTTAAAACTGTTTTGGCACTAAAATCAGACATTTGAAAGTTTTCGGAATTAAAACAATACGATTAAAACGTTAGGGACTAATTTAAGATTAGAGCAAACGTTGGGGATAAAAACATATTTTACTCCGATTCTTTTTAATATACACACGTACGTTTCTTTTGTGTGTCGTAGTGCCACAAGTACAATTTTTATTCTAAAATGAAATGAGATTTTTAGATCTGACAAATCATAATCACAATATAATTTATCTATTTTTAGGATAGAGTGCAATAGTACAATTCATAACAATTCGTATCAATAATTATACATAATCAAGTGTTTTTAACAACCAAGTGTAACCAAGTTAATCACTCACACGCGCCTCTCTCTTTTTTTTATTTCCGATTTTAGGATCCCTGAAATTTCGGCTCCTTCCTTTTTTCACTCACATGCGTTTTCAAATTTCGTTTTCCTATCTACTTCTTTATTTTCTTTTTTCTTTCTCACTCCCTTCACCGCCGTTCTCCTTCGCCATTATCGTGATTCATCTATTCCTTTTTGTTGTTTCTGATTCTTTGGGAATGGATAATTACTTGATCGTATCTGAATCTTCTTCTGAAACAGATTCGAGCATCCAGGTAAATTGAAATCAATTTAGGTTTTCTTGCTGATTTAGGTCTGAATTGCGTGGTTTTGGATTTGAATTAGTTCGTTGTTTTGATCACATCCTTTGTATAGATTGTGAATTATGATTTGTTGGTTGCGTTTGGATGAATGTCAATCATGCTCAATTGTTAGTTGTTGTGTGTTTGTTTGTCACTTTTTGTTTATAACCATTTTCGTTTCTGTTTGGTATCTAATTCCGTTTCTAATAAACAACCATATCCGTTTCTATTTTTACGAGATACGACTGTTACCATTTTTTGCATTGTATTAACCATTTTCGTTTTTGTTTTGCATCTAATTCCATTTCAAATAAACATCCACATCCGTTTCTATTTTTACGTGATACGGTTGTAACCATTTTTGCATTGTATTCATGATTTCCTTTTAAAATCGTTTCTGTTTTGCATAAATTTTGTTTCTGTTTTTCATTTTTTTGCAGTTTTTAGGTGACGTCGATGAGGAGTATATTCCAACGGCTGGAATGACTTTTCCAACACTTGAAGAAGCTGCTGCTTTCTATAAAGAGTATGCAATAACAAAATTAAGAACGTGTTTTGGGCCGATGCAAGGAGCAGGGATGCTTTTGAATATTTTGGAGATGTTGTCTCATTTGACACAACTTACAATAAAAAAAGGTGTGCAGATTTGTATTTTTATTTCTATGATAATTCCGTTTCTGATTTAATTATAATTCCATTTCTACTTTTTATTTTTTTTAATTCTGTTTTCATTATAAACAGGTATGATCTTCCTTTTGCTTCTTTTGTTGGTGTGAATCATCATGGCCACTCCATACTCCTTGGATGTGCTGTAATGAAGAATGAGGACACAGAATCAGTCAAATGGCTTTTTGGTTGTTGGCTTCGTTGCATGGGAGGGAAGCCACCCAAAGGCATTATTACCGAGCAATGTCCTTCGATGCCAATCGCCATTCAACAATGTATGCCAACAACAATCCATAGGTGATATATTTGGCATATTATGAAGAAGGTTCCTCAAAAATTGAATGGATTCAAGGGTCATGTTGACATCGAACAAGAGATGAGCCAGATTGTGTGGTCATCTCTCTCAATAGATATTTTTGAAAGAGATTGGGAAGCCTTTCTTACAAAGTATGGGCTATGGGGGAATAAGTGATTGTCAGGTAAGGATCCATTCTGTTTTGCTCTTATTTCCGTTTCTGTTTTGCTTTTATTTTCGTTTCTCTTTTTGTGTCTGATTTCCTTTATTGTGCATTTTATTAGAACTATATGAGGATCGTTATCTATGGGTTCCTGTGTATCTTGATATAAACTTTTGGGCTGGGATGAGGAGTACACAAAGGAGTGAGAGCATGCATGCTTTCTTTAACAAATTCATTACTCGGAAGAGCTCATTGATCCAACTTGCAAAGCAATACGATAATTGCTTAGGAGATAATAAACAAAAAGAGAGGGAAGCTGATGCTTGAGATTCTCACACCATCAATCCTTGTGCAACCAATTCAGGAATTGAAGCCCAATTTCAGGAAGTTTACACGCATGCAAAATTCAGGGAAGTGCAAGCACAATTTAGAGGAAAGATTAACTGTGTGGCAACATTAAGGGAGTGTGATTTAGGGACCGTTGTTTATGATGTTTCGGAAGAGGTTTCAAGCAGAAAGAGCAGCTTGTTTCAAGTTATGTACGATGCCACAACACTCGAAATTAATTACAAATGCTTACTTTTTGAATTAAGAGGTATAGTTTGTCGTCACTCGTTGATGGTGTTGGGTTATGAGAGAGTGGATAGAATTTCACCAATATATATATACTTGAACGTTGGAGTAAAAATGGTGTAGTAATGAGGAGGCATACAAGCATCAAGAGTAGCTATGATGCACCAGTATTGGAGCAAAGGACAAAGAGATATAATGGTATGATATCCCGATCGTACATATCTGCAGAAGAGGCATCAGAATTTGAAGTTTTGACTGCTAAGTATCACCTTGGATTAGATAAATTGGATGCTGGGATGAAAGAATTTAAAGCTAAACTCAAAGAAAACCTTACCATAATACACGAAGATGGTTCTTTGAGTGAGATCAATGACTTGCAAAGCCCACCACATGTTAGATCAAGAGGATGTCCAAAGAAAAGATTGGGTTCAAATACGGATAAAAAAATAGCAACTGCAACAAATAGAAAGAAAAGAAAAGCTCTTTAGTTTAATTTGCAATTCCGTTTTTGTTTTTCTTTCGATTCTCTTTCTGTTTTAGTAAACAAGATTGGATTTGTGTATTCGAAAATCTGTTTTATATTATAAATTCATATCTGGTTAAAATCTAAATCTGTTTCTCTTTTTTTTCTTGTCTATGGTGCTTAAGTTGTTTTTGTTTGAGTTTTCACATGATTTTAAACGTAGATTTGATATGCCATTAAATCCGTTTCTATTTAGAATCTGAAATCTGTTTCTCTTTTTATTTTATTGTCTGGAGTGCTTAAGTTTTAAGTGTGGATCTGATGTCATTTAAATCCGTTTTTGATTACAAGCTAAAATCTGTTTCTCCTTTTAGTTTTGAATTCCGTTTTTGTTTTCACAAGAACTTAGTGAACGCACTTTAGTAAGAAGAATTCATACATGAAGAACAAAGCATTAATCACCCATAATCAAAACAGAGAGGGCTAATAATAAAGTGTTAAAACTATCAATCTATTACAAAATGTCTATTAGTGTATTGTCCTTGCTCATAATTAGCTTTGACACAATCTCCTTCCTGAATTGATCAAGCTGATCCTACAATTTAAACAAACAAGATAATAAGCTAACATGACTCCATTAGTTAAAAGTATCGGCATTGTTGATACTTACTTGACTCCATTCTTCAATGTTGTATCGGAGTTTAAAAGTGTAAGCAGCCGATAACGCTGCTACATCAAGGAGCTCCATCCATTTCATCACGTACACGCCACAATCCGTGGGATTGTTTGTTTCTTTAATAAAGATGGGGCTCCTGCCCAGACTCGTAGTTGATTCAGTATATTACACTGAAATAAAAATAGAAACGGGTTTATAACGAAAACTAGAAATGGATTTAGCGTGAAAACTAAAAATTGAAAACTATAGACTAACAGATATAGAAACAGATTTATAATGAAAATAGAAACGGTTCTGGAGTTAAAATAGAAAAATTATATACTTACAGCAAATCTGTGCAGCTTACTTCTCTGTTGGTTAGTAGTAATTCCAAACATGGGGTCTACGATATAGAACTCCTTATTATCCACATCCAGGACATAGAACCACCAATGATGTGAATAAACAACAGGGGCAAACAACAGCATATATGTAAGGAAACATTGTGAATTTGTTTTGAAATTATTTTACAAAGTACCTTATTTAATTCTATAAAATAGAACTTACAATACTATGTTTTCTCAGTTTCTCTTTGTCAAGAAATTCCATGTAATGTTGATCCTTTACTTGGCTCACAAGATATGGCATTTTTGTTTTCTTGTCAAGGTAGTGTATACCATATGTTTGAAACATCCTAATCTGCAAAAAACAAAAACAGAAATGGATTTGAAACTAAAAACTAAAACGGTATTATGATGCAAAATAGAAATGAGTTTTTAATACTATGATTAGTGATAATACCAAGATCTCTGATGGAACACAGTATACGTCCCTTTGAAACCTTTGCAGCTCCTCTCTGTTTAGAATATGGCACACGAGATTGACCATTCGCATGTCAATACATGTTTCTGATGCCATGGTCATGAAATTATACCTCATTGCCTCTATAGTATTTGGCCCTCGGAGTTGGAAAATCGTTTCATATTTATTATCATTTTCTATTGTTGCCCATATGAAACACCTTTCTTTCAATGAGACGGGGCAGTCTCTGGGGTCTTGCATTAATCTTCATCCTTTGGTTGCTGAATTTGGTTGCCATCTTGTATTAAAGGCCCTTCTTGGTTCATGCTCAATAGCACATGTGGTATTATCTCATCTGATGGCTCTATAGGACCTTTAGCAGCACTGGTCTCAGCTTCAGGTTGCTACCAAGGTCTTAGGGTTAGTTCAGGTTCCAAAGGGCTACCCCAAATTATCAAAACAGAAACGGAAATGATTAGAAGACCAGAATTGAAAAAAACTAAAAAACACAAACGGATTTTGAACTTACATTTGAATGTTTATTGGCTCAGGTTCTACTTCAGTGGTCCCCCTAGATTGCTGTTCAGGTTGTAAGGGCCTGTATCAAGATCAGAAACAGATTTAGAAGAAAACTGAAGATGAAAAAAAAATAGAAAAGAGTTAGATATGAAACTGAAGACAAATTAACGAATTAATATTTACATGATGACAACTACGGGTTCAAGTTGTATTTCCTCATGAACAACATTTTCCACTATTGGGGGAGGGACCTCCACTTCAGCATGTTGTGATTTAGATGGTTGTTCAGGTTGTATAGGCCTGCATCAAAATTAGAAATGGAATTCGTTAGTAATCTGAAGATAAAAATAGAAGAAAACAGAAACAGATTATGTATGATTTAAGATTTTATTTTTACATGATGACAACTAGGGGTTCAGGTTGTAACTCTTCTTGAACAACATTTTCCATGATAGGAGGGACCTCCACTGCAGCATCTTCGATATCCACTTCAGCATCATTTGTTTTTCCATGTTGTTCAGACTCAGCTTGCAAAACTCTGTATAAAGAGAAAGAAAATCAAATAGGAGAAACGGATTTGGTGGAATGATAACAAGTAGTAGTTACTTACTTTTTTTCTTTCTGAGATGGTTGAGAAGGCACCACAGTCGGGCCTTCCACTGCTACATTATCACTGTCATCCCTTCCAAGGCTGACAGTTTCAAACGAATCAAACATCCTTGTTTCAGAAGCAGACCTCCCTGCTTCTTTTATCAATTCATCACCCTTATTGATCTGGCTTAGTCTTTGCTTGGTGTTCATGTCTTCTCTTTGTTGCTTTTTCTCTTCTTTATGTTTTCAAATGCCATAGTAAGTGGAGTATCTTCTGATTGTGAGAACCTATGGACAAAACAAAATTTGAAAAAATGAGAAACAAAATTGAAATGCAAAAATAGAAACGGGATTTAAATGAAAAATAGAAATGGAATTAAAACTTACCCAGGAACAGCTACACTTTGTTGTGTTATGATCAAGGGTTCATTTGAACCTACAACAGCACGATCATTCTTTTTCTTGCTCCGTATCTCTTGCTGTGGTGGTGGTTCTTCATGAACAGTGTGCTCAGAATCTGGATCAGAATCTGAGCTGCTCGAAGATTCAAAGTCTGAATCTGTTGAGCTTGATTGGTAGGATTCTGAATTTGACTCTATATCTCTATTTGAACCCTCATGGTGGTCTTTTTCTTCTCCAACATGTCCTTGTTAGCTATCATTTCTCCTATTTTAAGTAGTCTCTGAAGTAGAAACAGAATTCAATTTAATGTGAAAAGAAAATATAGTAAAAACAGAAACGGAATTTGATGTGACTTATATACTTACTGCGTCATGCTTTTTTTCCTGCTTCACTCTGTTTTTAAGCGTCTTGCCAGTCCAATATGCAAACCATGGCGGCTGTGCTTCAATCTCCTTTGAGTTCTCTCCAAAATGCGTCTCATGAAAGTATATGATCATGAGAACATAGACGCAACCATGTATTGCAATAGAGTTGTTTTGCTTGGCCTTTTTTAACTCTTGGAGCAGGAAGTTATGCACTTGAAGTGCCCAGTTCCTACTTCTTGTAGTCTCCAAGTCAAAAATAGCTGGGAGAGCTGTTGGAGTGATGTTAGCTGTTGAATTGGGAAGGAGGAAGACATTTTGTATGAAGCAAAAAAACAACCGCATGAACAATTTTCGGTTGTCATCAGTGTCTAGTGGTGTTGATTTTACTAGATTTTGGAGAGCTACTACTGATTTGCCTTGGAAGAATTTGTGTGTGTCTTTATCTTCCTAACTCAGCTTCTTCCTGACAACTCTTGTGTCATAAGCAGCTCTTGTATGAAGAGAAAACCAGATTAGTTAACTATATTAACATAAGATTAAAAATAGAAACGAAAATGATAGCAGAAGCAGAAACGGAAAATCAAAATAGGTAGATATAAGGTAAATGATGAAAAATGTTGTAGTACCATTTGAACTTAATCCAAGAGCATCCCCTATTTTCCTCGTGGTGATTTTCACCACTGCTGCATCGGAGTATATCGTGTTGTCGTATATGTCATAGCGGTCGAATAACTGGTTCAGCACCTTTGATTCAGGTTTTTGTTTGGGAGATGAGAAAGTGCACCAAAGCCCATATGATCAATGAGGGCTCTTTTGTCTGGATGCACTACAAGAAAAATCCCCTTTTGCTACGCTTTTAAAGTGTACCGATATGGGGGTAAAAAACGTACCGATTGAGTTTGGCCACGCTTTTGAAGATATCGGCACGCTTATTGAAGGGTCACGGATGCCAGCGTGGCGGTTGCTCTATCGGCACGCTTTTCAGCGTGTCCCTAGATCTTCATCAATCGCTACGCTTAAAAGAGAGCCAACATGTGGCCGCGTAACGCTTCTTTGCATGAGATATGGCTACGCTTTCAAACGTACCTACAAAGAACTGTTGCCACGCTTTAACGAGCGTAGCTATGAAGGACTATGGCCACGCTTTAAAGTGTCTCTATTTATCAATCTATTGCCACGCTTTAAAACGTTTCTATTTAATGAATCTGTTGCCACGCTTTTCATGCGTGCTGAATAAGATAACCTGTAGAAAACAACAGCCACACTTTTAAACGCTATTTGAAATGGGACGCTTTTTAAGCGTAGCGATTGAGGCTCCTACCTTTTTTAAAAAGCTGGCTTTTCATTTTCACACCTGTTTTTATAACTTAGAATTTTGGACAGACACACAAAAAAACCATAGAATTTCATACATATATACATATCAACCAAAAGTGTCTACAAAATGTATACATGCCATTCATGAACAATTCCATCAAAGTGTGAGATTGAGGTTCCAGAAGTCTAATTCCTGAAGATTTGCTATCCATCAACAGTATTACAAAATCTATTTGTCAATAATCTACTTCACTCTAGCTAGCCTAATGATAAACCAAAATCTAGCCAGAACCAATTCCAGTTCCCAAGGAGCAGCAAAACACTTTTCAAGCAAAAAACAATTTTGGTTCAACAACTCCATGTGTGTTAATCATTGGTGAGCTCCCTACAAAAAATTTAAAATTACAAAGAGTTATATCTATTCCAATATTAAGACATCATACACCACAATGAAAAAGACTTTATCTTCAGTCGAACATGATTAATGGCAATTCAAGTATCTCGTACAACATTTACTCACTACGCATCACCATTCAGCTCAAAATGGGGCAATTTAAGCAAATCAACTTCAAATAAATGCAGAATCAGCAACTCAAAATAGTTTGTTACAACTATTGTTACATTTAAAATTTGTGTTAAACAAAATTCAGAA
>JASCZI010182291.1:0-21214 GCA_036250425.1 Stylosanthes scabra
AGTCGTTTCCATCTTTTAGCGCTTATCCTCAATCTTCATAATGGTTGTCATTCATCAAAACCTAATAACACAAACTTGGCATGCATATAGTAACCATGTTTTACATGTGAGAGATAGTAAACTTTGGTTCTTGACAAAATTTACCTAAGTCCTAAGACTAAGTTATTTCTTCGTTCATGCGGACTTGAATTTCTTGTCGTTTTGCTATTATGCTCATCCTCAAATCCTTTGATTGTTTGTCACTTATCAAAACCTAAAACAAATAAGCATTTGCATATATATATTGCAACATGATTTACAGTTATCTTTCTGCTAATCTAAACATTAGTGACAAAATTCATTGCATAAAATTGCTCATTGCTATTTACCCCGTTAATATCTTATAGTCTGCCTCATTGACATTTTTAAACGCCTACCACAGTTGGAAGCTCTCGAGTCAGGCTCATTCTTTTTCGGAATATTAGACGATTTAATTGGATTGTTCTCTTTAGATTTATTCTCTGCACAACCAAAGAGAAAAAAGCATTTAATTTACGAAGTCTCCTAGCGTTTTTTCCTTTATCTGCATAATTAATATAATAGCACATCATCAGATAATGAAAAATATTTTTAAAATGTTACTATACATTTTATTGGTTTATAGAAATTTACCACTCCAAAAAGGATAATATTCATTGCAGATTGCATAAGGCTTATAATTAGAGAGACCATCCACATCATCACAATTTAAGTGCATAACTGGATTTCCAGTGGTCATTATTTCTTTCGGCCTGTTTGTTGCATGTTCTGAATATAATACTCACAATCATTATTCGATGGCCAGTCTTATTTTAATCTATATAAAATAATAAAATTAACAAGTATAATCTACCATGCCTTGCTTCGGATGAAAGATTTGAAAATTAACATATCTTTGTTGTGAATCTATACTACAATTTATAAGATGTATATGAAATATGACAAATTAGTTTTATTAAGAATACCTTTAGAAGATTGAGCTTGATAGGGTAAAGGAGTTGATAATTCACCAAGTGTTGGGTATGAATTAAGATTCATAGACATTGAAGTTGTCCCGTTAATTCTGATATAATATTAAATAATACAAAAGATTCAGAAATAGACTCTCAATATTGGCAAATTCTTTCAACAGTTTAAATATATTAAGAAAGAACTAAAACTTAATATCGTAACCTGTTAGTAGTCACAATTTGGTAGCTCTTGATTCTCATTATGCTAAGTAGCATATACATTGTGCAACACTCTTTTGTAAATGTACCCCATTATGAACCTGAAAAAAATTTAAATTATAATGTTCTAGTTAACATGAGAGTTTCCGAAAATATATAAATCAATAAAGAAATAATTAGGACTTTTGAAATATGATTTAGATTATAATATATGAAGTCTTTTAAATCATAATTTGTTATCTTTCAGTGCACTTTCCTAAAAACCTCCTTAAAGTAATAATGTTTATTTGTTATCAACAATTATTCATAGTTGAAGATGATATGTGGTGAAGTGTTTGTGGTACCTGCTGTTTGTATTTATAATAATAGCTTCATTCTGCTTAGTTGATTTTGAAATCCAAAATTGATTTTGAAATCCCAAATTAATGATCAGTTTTTAAATTCAAATTTTGAACACTTTCCAAAATTGATTTTGAACGATCCCATTAATTCTCACTAATCAGATTCGAATTCGATTTCCTTATCAACACTTTTTGAACACTTTCCTTATCGATTTCCTTATCAGGAGTGACATCACGCAGCCTCACAAAGCCACTCAGTGAATTACACTTGGCGCAATTCTACGCATTGCCAAAATTCAAACAAATAAGGCCGTCAAGTAGCGAACAATGAGGCTAGAACTCTATTCTTCTTATATTTTAATAAATTTTTCTTTTTGTCACATTTTATTATTAAAATAATAATTTATTTGCTATTTCTAAAATAATATTTTAATTCTAGTTTATAAAATTTTATATATACCCTTTAGCTTAATTGATATTATGTAAAGTTTACATAATTACATTAATCACCGTAAACACTAATCACACGACAACTTTTTATATGTTTTTTAAATAACTCATCGCCTACCTTTCATCGATATTATGATAAAAGTGGGGATTGGTCAGATTGGCACTGTTTAATCCATAATAACACTATTTTGTTCCACGTCATCCATTTCTGTTACAATATGAGTGGCTCCACAAATAGAGTGGCATGTGCGTCCACTAGATCAAATGGTCAGAAACGGGTTGGTATTTCCCAAACCTGAGAGTTACTTTTGTTTGATTTTAAAAAGGTGCGGGTATTTTTGTATTTTTCCCTTTGTGTTTTAATAGATAGACATTGATATAGTGGGGGATAATATTGGAACTTTGCAATGCCAGGCCTTATCTTCTTCTTAGGTAGGCAATTTCTCCACCATCGGTTACCTTTGGAGGGAAATGATGACGGCATGGCATTTCTTCAAACATCTGAACTGCACACCCGCTCTCCAACTCATACGCTCATCCGCTTTTTCTCTCAGCCGTTATTCCTCATCGCTTTTCTTTGTCTCTATCCACACCACCGCTCCTGACCAATGGCCACCACGTGCCCAAATAAAAAATGCACATGCAAATTCTTCCACTCCTTCTTCTTCTTCTCTAGCAGTTCAGTCCATGGCTTCACCTGTTCCTGTACCTGCAAATTATGTTTCAGTTCTACTTCGATGTAATAAAGATATTTCAGTAAGTTTTCGTTCCTTTCTTCTTTCTCATCTCTTTTTAGCATTTTGTTTGTTTTCTAAACTATACCGAGCTACATTAAGCTTGTTTGACCCTAAACCGGTTAAATTTGCTTTCAAAGATTTCAATTTTCATTATTTATTTATTTATTTTGTAGTTAAACATACTCCAGCTTGTTGAAATTGGTGTTTCATGGCTCAGCCTATAGCTTATTAGCGATTGTAGAATTGTAATGTGATTCAGTTTTTGTTTGTTTAATCTAGTATTTGTAGCATTGGTGCTATTGGGATTTAGATGTGTTTTCATGATTGTTTGGCACTTGTTCAAGTCTTCTATTTGGAAGGATTGAAGGAGAGTAAACCACCAATATTACCTTGAAGTTTTCAAATGTCGAAAAAAAAAATGACCTCCAATCTTGTATTCTTGTTAGTCATCCAATTATTTAAAGACGTGGCAAAAATGTCAAATGTATTTTTGTCATATTTGTCACGTCTTTAATAATTGAGTGACAGTTTTGTCGTTAATAAAATTGGGGTCATTTTTGTTTGCTTTTGAAAATTTCAGGGTAATATTGGTAATTTACTCGTTGAAGGAAGTATCAATTAGAGACTCATAAGATGTTTAGCTTCATTCGGTATCATGTTATAGCATAAGAACTTCGTTTTGCTGCCAAATTGATTGACCTTTTTTCTTTATGCTGACAAGGATATGCTTGCAGAAGCGCTCTTAAGCTTTGGTGCAAGTTCTGTTACTATGAATGAAGATGATGTCTGTCCAGGTACTGATGAGGTAGACTGCTACTAGAATCTTTTACAGTTATTTTATTTTCTGAAACGGAATTTTCTTATAAAAGTTTGTATGCTTTTTATTTATCATTTTGCTTGTTTTGTTAATTATTCGTGACAAGGCACCAAGACATTGTTTGATCCCACTTTGTGGTATAAGGCTCTATTGTATGTTATTGTTGTTTGTGTTGTTATTTTTAAACTCATGAATATCATGTTATTGACAAAATCAAATTGAGCTGGAGGTTTAAGCTCATTCTCATTGATAAATTACATTCTTGTTGAGAAAGAGAATCTGTCCAAGTGTCCATGTAGTCACTATTGCTGCACTTTTCCATTTGATTTAGTAGCACCAATTTTTGCTGCATTTTGTTCATGAATAATGTACCCAAAATCAGAAAGAAAAAGAAAAAGAACAAGAAAAGGAAAAAAATGATCAAGTAAATGAATATGTTTGCTATCAATTCTTTGAGTGCATCCAGTACTTATAAAAATTAAATATATAAGAAAACAAGCACAGCGTGATTTATTTTTAAACAAGCTTAATTGATCTAAACCACCTATTAATTTTGTCTCAATTTTAACAGTAAATATCAGTACCAAAACATAGCAGCACAAGTATTTATCTAATCCCTCATGTTCTAAATAAATAAATTTCAGTCTAGACTGCTGCTCATGTCAATTACATAATGAATCATTCTCCCTGTATCAGGAATAAGTTATCCATTCTTTATAATATCCATTTCACATTTTGACTGTATATTTGACAAACACCACTTTATGGTTAAAAGTTGTGGTATTAAGGTACTCATTTATGTGAACTGTTTCAAACACTCCTAAAATTCTGCAGATTTGTGTTAGTTCGATTTTCCTTGAAGGTGAGGATATAAATACGAGCATTTCTTATGCTGCTGATTCTATTGGTCTGAAAGAGATACCTAGATATGAGGTTAAAATTCTTGAGGAGGATGACTGGATGAAAGGAGCTCAGGTCAGTTTGTTTCTTTTCTTTATACTGTATCAGGAATTTATTCTCGTGTTTCTTTAGAAGACTGATCTAATATATATGCAAACTTCCTTTCTATTGAAATTTCACATTATTTCACTCTATTTACATTTCTTCCACCATCTAGTCTCTGTTCCATGATATTTGGCAAAGTTTTTCATTAGAAGAATGTCTTGGTATGTCTTTCACTTGAAGGCAGGGTGGTGGCTGAAATTTTTGAGTGTGTCTTCTAGTGTTCCTATCAAATCAATTTTGGAACCGTATGAAAATAAGACAGGTTCATCTTTTATGAACCAGAAACTGATTCAATGAGGCAATGGTTCTCTTTATGAAATTGACTTATTCCTAAGTACTAGCTATTAAGTACTAACTGCTAATTATTTGGTTTTTACATTGGATCAGCAGTTCAGCACTTTACTGCCTTCTATCCCTAGCATTCTTATTTGGGGCATGATGTTAACCGATAAATTATTCATATTATGGAAACTGTCGGTGCTAGAATTTGTTACTGAAAATAAAGTTACAAAATTCGTCTATCCTTTCAGGAATCATTTCATCCGGTTGAAGTTACTGAAGGCCTATGGGTGGTGCCCAAGTGGACAACTCCACCTGTATGCATATCTTACACTTATTTTCCTTTCAAAGTTTACCTTCCTCTTTCATTACAGACAACATGTTGCTAAACTTCCTATAGTTGGTAATTATTCATTGCAAATCTATTTAAGTATTTACCTTTTGCATCTTGTTTATATACCATTTTTAAATTTGACCACTTTTCTTGTTTTTCCCTCATCATTTTTGTTCGAGAACTATTTGTTCATCCTAAATTGAGTATTCTTTTGTGAGACTAGGATATTCTGATGAACAATCTTGAATCTTACACAGGATAGTCAAGCAACAAATGTAATTCTCAATCCAGGACTGGCATTTGGAACTGGGGACCATCCGACTACCAAACTATGTCTATTACTCCTACATGACTGTATAAAAGGAGGAGAATACATCTTGGACTATGGCACTGGCACTGGAATTCTAGCAATTGCAGCTCTAAAGGTATTTTACTGATGATCAGCATGTATTAAGAGCTTAAACTAAAGTGAAAAAGCTATTTGGAACTGGGTTACCTACTTCAGTTAGCTAGAATGCCTTTGCTATACAGCAGAGTTCATTTTCCTTCTTATTTGGTTTCCTTGAACAACTGTCTCTGTAAAGCTAAATAATATAACCATCTCTATCATATTTACAGCTTTTGTATGTCTTTTTTTGTGGTAGCTTCAACATAAGAAAATGATTTTTTTTCATACCATTGATTAGAAAATACTTGCATTGTCAAATTAGTGAAAACTTTCAGGTGTTAATTGATAGAACATATGTTAGGTTAGATATGAGGTTTTAGAGACATTTTGATAAGACATGTTGTGTACTTCTTGGCTTCATTTGATTTTGAAAATAGAATAAAACAGGACAATGAGAAATATGACACAGAGGACCGAGGCACAATCACAGTGTTTTTGTATTTTGTTTGCTAATAAATTAAATATAAGAAGAAATTACGCAAAGTTCAATTTACCCTCATTTTCTTTCCTCACGCAAAATTTATGAAGAAAAAAAACGTAATATGAAAAATTGATAGGGAAAATGAAAGAAAGAATGAACAAATAAATTGTGTCTTTTTATGTCTCCTATCAATAAGGACACAAAATACACTAATTTAATATCTCACGACACAATGTTCGTGTCCATGTCTAACTCATCAAACATGATTTTGTGTCTATGTGTTCTTATTTCAGTGTTCCGTGCTTGTAAACAAACACAGCCATTGGACCTTATTCAAGGTTAAGGTCTTAATTATTTAGTATAAAAGAGAATATCAGAGATGTGAAAGGATCGGCTGAGAAATTAATCAAATAAGAGTTTAGGAGTGCAAGAGATCTCTCTAATACTCTAAACCTTCTGCAATTTCATATTCACCAATAATAGACCTTTTGCAGTTTGGTGCTTCCTTTGCCGTTGGAGTTGATATAGATTCACAAGCGATTGCATCAGCATCTCAAAATGCTACCCTGAATAACATCGGACCAGACAAACTGCAACTGCACTTGATTGCAAGCCAAACTTCGTCATCCTCGAGGGATGAATGGCCATTTAGTGTTGTCGAGGGCAAAAATGCTTCCGAGATAGAAACAGTCACTCACAAGGAAAAATATGATTTGGTCATCGCGAACATACTTTTAACTCCTCTGTTAAATCTTGCTCATCAAATTATCTTCTCTGCAAAGCCTGGAGCAATTATTGGTCTCTCTGGAATCTTGAGTGAACAGGTAGTTTACTTAATTCTGATTATAGATTTTGTTTATTCGGAATGCAGACCTCTCTTTGCTATCTAATGCAGATTCTTGTTGCTTCAGAAACACATTGTCCTCCTGAATTCATCTCCTTTGTTTCATATGCAGGTTGAAAACGTATTACAAAACTATTCCCCATTCTTAGAAGGCATAGAAGTGTCGAAAATGGATGACTGGGCCTGTGTGAGTGGTAGAAAAAGAAAGAATATAGGTATCTGCTGACTCATTGAGGCTGCTACAGCTAGTTAATTTTGACATTCGCTTTTAAATTAGTTAATGTTTGGCTGTTAATGTTTATTCGGAAAGCAGAAATTAGAATCAGAAAGTGTAGCTAGGCAGGTCTTATCGAAAAACAGCATGTATCCTTTTGAACTTTTCTTTCTAAAACGAATAAGTGAAGAACATAACCGGTGCTGCTGCAATTGAGATATCAGGAACTTTTTTAAAAGAGTAAATCTGTACATATATCCATGCATCTATCCATGTGTTTTCACACCTAATAGGTCCACGCGCAAAATATATAAATAATGAAGTCTAGCACATAAATTTTTAAGTTAGAGCATAGAAAACAAGAGTTATTTTTGTTGGGATGGATGCATGGATGTATTTATATATAGGGTTAACCTTTTTTTTATACATGTTTTTTTCTTTTATTTTTGCTATCAATTTTTCATAATTACATTTTGGGTAAAGTCTTATCTATATTCCTAAGGTTTGCAAAAAATTTTAAAATTATTCCTAATGTTTCGTTTGATTCAATTTTATCTCTTAGGTAAGTTTCAATTTTAACTTTTTTAATAATTTTTTATGGTCAACCATAAGTAAACCATCACCACCGCCAGTAGCTCCAAGAAACTCGGATCTGCAGCTTCGTTATTCGTGTAGTAGATATCTTCTTTCCTTCAACGTCCACGACTATGGCACCAATGTTTATGACTCTGTAGAACCTCCCCAAAGGTCAGCAAATCTGGACGACGATGAAAAAGGGTGATCTAGTGTGTGAAGGTCACTGAGAGAGATGATGTTGCCAAACTTGGACGACGCTGATGAGATGGTCATGAAAGGTGCCAACGTGTAAATGAGGAAGGTGGTCGTCATCTTTCCTCTCTTTCTCCGTTATTCGGTGTCATCAATTTTAATTTTGGACAATCAATTTTGGTGTTTTTGGATGATCAAATTCAATGTTTTTGGATAATTAAATTTTATGATTTTAGATGTTGGTACCCGATGTTTGTTGGGTAATTGTTGATTAATATAGCATTCGTAACCTAGCACTTCTTGTTAAAAAAAAAAAAAAGCACTCTTATAAACAAAACTCAATTTTACGATCTAAATTCAGCGAATCAAATGACTAATGTATTATAACTCTTTTTTCCTTAATCTTTCTCCATAGTCGAAGATGGTAGTCACTTTATTGCTTATTCTTTTCATTTTACATATCTTCTTTCTTTTTTCATTTTCTCATTTTCTTTTCCCATAGAAAACAATTAAATTTCATATTAAGATCGTTAAAATGGGTCAAAGTCGTCGGACCAATTCGTTTATCCGTATAAATTGGTGGACTTTTGTCTCTAAATTTGGACAGTTTAAAATTCGAGCTAAATGGAGTGTATCAGATTAACTAGTTAAAATTTTGGTGAAATGGGCTAGTTTGCGAGCTAAACGAGTAAAAAAAAATTAATACTTTTTTTCTTATATTTTCTATAATTCGACTCAAAATTTCAATTTACCTACTATAAAACTTAGGTTTTTTAAAAGGTTTTTCGCTAAAATGATATTTTTTTTTCCAAAATTTGATTTATTTTTTAAGTTAAAAATGATTTTTTTAAAATAAATAATTAATTAAATAGGCCGGCCTGTTTAATTCATCGGGCTGTCTATAAATAGGCCGGGTCTAAAAAATTCTATCCGATATACAAGACGGATTTAAACTGCTAACCCACAGGCTAATCCGCGAGCTAAATGGTCTGGGTCTAAATGGACTGGGACCGCCAGTTCGATGACCCTATTGCATATTAGTTTTTTTTTTTTTTTTAATCCTCTGGCTTCCTTATATCATGGCTCAGAAGAGTCAAAACATTGCGAGGTCCTTCTGAATGTCTGGTCCACAACAACTAAGTATTGTCTTTTGTTTTTGGTAAGAAGAAAGGGGCCGGACCATAAGTATTAACTTAGTCACGTCACATTCACACATAACAACTTCGGCCTAAAAACAACTCAGCAAGACCACCGAAAAATCGGCCCAAATTAATAATCTGATTAACCCTCTTCAAATGACCTTATTTTAGCCACGCTAACTTAACTACCCCGGGCATTGCTGACCCAATGAGCTGTTCGCCTGTTCATGCATCGGCCGCAGGTTGTGTCCCCCTGCGCACGTCTGATCCCAATGCTCGCAAGGGCCATGATTCCATGAAGCACGTGCACACACTCGCACCCAAACACATGGCATCTATACAGTAGCACTTGGGCAAAGAAAAACCGATAGAAGTCATAGAACGATGCCGAATTAATTCAGACAAAACAGGTTTTATTTCCATAATAATAATAATAGTGTAGAGTGGTCCAAATCCAATGTGGAGGATATAGTCAAAGCCAATTTTTGGGTGTATGCCCCCGCGTCCTTATCCATGACTTAATTTCGTTCTCCCAGGTAACAATCGAGATAGAAAGTAACATTCCGTGGCCAACTGAGAACCACGCAACAACGTGCAGAATTGCAGTGCTTTCGGAAAATAAAGAAAATATTAAATTAAAAGAAAAAATGTCATCGGTGAAGCAAATCGGTGTGGTGGGCGGCGGGCAGATGGGGTCGGGAATAGCGCAAGTGGCCGCCATGAACGGCATAGACGTCTGCCTCTTCGATGTCGATCCTCGCGCTCTTTCCAAAGCCTCTGCTTCCGTCTCTGCCTCCATCGCTCGTTTTGTATCCAAAGCTCAACTCTCTCAGGTCATCATCCATTTCTCAACTTCTCTCTACTTCTTCTCTTGTCCGTTGGTTTCCTTTGGAGAATCGAATTCAAAGATGATTGAACTTTGATCCTTTTTGTTGGTTGTTATGTTCAATTATTTCAAGAAATTAAAATCTGTGTCTAGTTAATGATAATATTTACGGTTTTGTTGAATTGTCACTTTGGTGATCCTCATTAGTTGTTCGTCCTAATACTTTAAAATTGTGAGATAATTTATTTAATTAACTTTTTGTGGTTTGGAGTGTGATTGAATTATTATTATTATTATTATTATTAAGTTTCGGAATTGATTTATCTTATCAGTTTAGAGCGAGTTAATACTTAGATTTGTACTTGAAGTTATGCTTGCCCCTCAATCTGGTCCTCAAAGTTTCAATTTACTCAATTTGGTCCCAACAGCATTCATGACTCACGTAAGTCCCCAGCACCATTGGCACCATTTGCGAGAATAGACGGACGGCGGCCACGCTGGACTAATATTTAATAAGCAAAGACTAGAGACTAAAATAATCATTCTTTTAGAGACTCCATGGGAAACCAAAAAAAGTCTTTTAGAGACTAATTTAGGATTTTTGGTTCGAAATTGAGATATATTTAACTGTGCTTCTTTCGTCGAATTACTTTTCTCTTGAAAAATTAAGAATTTTTGGTCCTTCAAATGATTTGATCCGCATAATAGTGTAGTTCCTTATGTATAGTCAGAAGGTGCTGATGCTTTGCAAAGGCTGCGGTTTACATCAAATTTGGAAGACTTCCATCAGGCTGATTTTATCATAGAAGCCATTGTGGAATCTGAAGATGTAAAGAAAAGATTATTACTTCAATTAGACAAGATTGCCAATAGTTCTGCAATTTTCGGGTCCAACACAAGTTCCATTTCCATAACTCGCCTCGCAGCCGCAACCAGCAGGCCGCATCAGGTTCGTATTTTTGGTTGCATTTTGTCATTTTAGAATGAGAATGGGGATTTGTTTGCCATAAAGATTTGTTCCTATGCCTTAGGGTAAATAGTGTTTTGTTTTTGCCAGTTGATTATATGCTACAATCTTAATGCATAATGTACAGATATAGTGAAAAGAAACTAAATTACCTTATTTATATTCAGGTGATAGGAATGCATTTTTTCAATCCTCCTCCATTGATGAAACTGATTGAGATCGTGCGAGGTGCACAGACTTCAGATGAGACATTTGCAGCTACAAAAGCATTGTCAGAAAGGTTGTTGATTCATTCCCCTATCCGATTCTAAAGTGATTGTTTTTTTACATGCAAATTGTGCACATCAATGTATAAAATTCACGTTGAGGCTTTTATGTTCCCATCCCCCACAATTTTGAGCACCCGGCCTTGTGTTTGTCTTGTCATCTTGATATTGTTTTAAAGAAATATTAGCATCTAATAAGCTTTCTATAATGTTCCATATGGTCTGCCATAGCTCTTATGAAAACTCAATAGTTAAATCACCTTGCGCCTTTATCATATTCTGAATGTCGACTTGATCTTCAGATTTTCATGTGCTGAAGAAATTATTCTGCTCATCCATGTGCCTTGCCTTGTTTGCTTTAATTGATACATGCAATTTTTTTTTTATTGTCTTCTGTATTTTCTTTCTCCCATAACCCTTTTCCAAGATATCTTCAAAAACTTCATAATCAAAATCTGTTTCCTCTAGTTAACTACATTTTTTACATGCAGGCTCGGCAAGAAAGTAATAACCTCCCAGGACTTCTCAGGATTCATTGTAAATCGTATCCTTATGCCTATGATAAATGAAGCATTCTACGCGCTCTACACTGGTGTCGCAACCAAAGAGGACATTGACACAGGAATGAAGCTGGGCACTAACCATCCAATGGGTCCTTTACAACTTGCAGACTTCATCGGGTTGGATGTGTGCTTGTCAATAATGAAGGTTCTTCATGCTGGCCTTGGTGACAACAAATATGTTCCTTGCCCTCTTCTTGTGCAGTATGTCGATGCTGGCCGACTTGGAAAGAAACAAGGTATTGGCGTGTACGATTATCGGAAAGATTCAAGGTCTGCAAATTCTTCGTCTTCCCGTCTCTAAGAAGGGTTTTTTTTTTTTTTTTTGGTGGAAGAATAACGTTTGCTGCTGAAAGGGAATAAAGAAGTGTGGCCTCCTATTTTGTGCTTTTATCTTTTTGGCCAACCTCCTAAATGCAGAGGTTGTGAAATATGAGAAGTGATATTATTATTAGATAATGGTTATTAGTTTAGATGGTGTATTTATGAAAAATAGTTGAGTAGGTTTTCTATATTTATTACTTAACTCTCTCTATATATATTGGTATTTTCTTTTTAACATTCTACACACAAGTAATATATTATCTTTCTCTCTGTTGTCTAGTTTCTTCAATATTTCTGTTGAGTAAGAGTAACCATGAGTCTTAACAGAAGTGAACATCTGTCTTCTACTTTTCTTTGTCGCTTGTCTTAGCTTTGATACCGAAAGTCTCGGGTTGTATATTTCATGGTTTCAATGGTTGAAGAATTCTCTTGTAAGACAAAATTGTATTGAAATATATGCTTATAAAATAGTATTATGAAATAGGGGTTAATAACAACTCATGTGCAACACTATCTGGATTCAAAACGAAAAACAAGTTCCAAAGATTATCAAAGCTTAGTAATACACTCTAATCAGCGGCACAATCTAAAGAATGGACATCCCAGTTTGTTTTATCTGTATCGGATTGTTTGGATACAAATTTTTTTTTATTTCCACGGGCCACGGTATTACCCCAATCTAACAGGTCGGTGACTAATCCACCGTGAATTTGAGTTTCATTTAAGGATTTGGTGGGATTTGAACTCTCTGAACTCTCGATACTTGCTTAAGCGGACTAGTGAACACGATACTTGCTTAAGCGGACTAGTGAGTTGTTCACTAGACCAACTCAAGTTGGTTAAGAAAAAATCCTTCTTCTATTAAAAATTAAAAAAAAAACTTTGCTGCTAAAATAAAAAGCAGAAACTGAGAAACATATCCGATGTTTCTAATTGGAAAAGATCTTTTTGGAAGAAAAAAAATATAGTAAATCTATATTTTTGTTAAGCCCCGTGATGAGTTTTGCACATCATGAATATTTTGATTGAACCAGTAAGTTTGAACTTCTATTTCTTCATTTTTTGTTCCTAGCTGTTGTTTCATTATACTTTATTTGATCATTATTACTGGATTAAGCATTAACTAGAACACACAATCGTTATTGAGTTTTAAATTTTCTTTGCACCCAGGTTAAGTTTTTTTTCTCTTTGTGAAGCAGGAAAAAGGGGACCATAGTCCATAGGTTACTTTCTTATTTAGAGACATGATCTTAGGTGTAGGGGTGGTATCTAATGTGTATCATTCTTGTGCAGCAAATGATATCAACAATGAGGATGTTATTTTGATATTTTACAACCACCGTTTTTCCTCATAGTTAAAGGAATAAAATGCTTTGTTTGTTTTCCCCCTCCAAGTATAATGTTTCAATTCATTTGTATTCATTTTCACCTTTATTATGTGCTAGCTTAAGATTGTACACACTCAATTAGAGATCTTATTATAGCTGATGTTACATTTACCATGCATCCAATCTAAATGAATCTGCCTAGTAATTCATTTGGTTGGCTTGGAAGAATATGCATAGAAAAGGCAGGAAGCACAAGCACAAAACAGAACTCTGACCCTTGAAGATTTGGATGTGAATTTCTTCATGTTTCCTTGTTCTGAATATTTGGATTTTTGAGTTTATTGTGTGCTGTTCCTTTGACAAAAGTTTACTTATTTTCATACAGAATGAACCAATATTCACTGCTGATTCTTTGACAGGATTCTTGGGATAGAGGAATACTACAAATTAATATTGTTTCAGAAGGATAGACACACTTTTTGGCATATGATAAAGAATAGAGGGTGCGAGAAGACTTAAGTAATACGAACCATATGTGTAAAAAAGCACAAGTCCACTAGAAAAAGAGATTTGGAGTTATTGATTAGTTCAAATAACTAAATTTGTAATGTACTATTGTAAAATAGCATTGATCAATGTACCATTTGAGTGAGTAGCTTGTGATCGTTCAAATGACATTTTAAATAAGCACACATGTTTATAGTAAGGAAATTATGTTATAACTAGTGTTTCCATGCATGATTGTACAAAACCAGCGAGGAATCAATTGTACTGCTTTAGGAACTTGAATACATGGAAAAACAGATAAAAAGAATTGGTAATACTTATGTGAATTTCCTTTTAGTCTTTGTATAATTTAAACTGCATCAAGCCTTTAACTGTGGTATTAAGCCTTTTAGTCTTTGTATACTTTAAACTTCTCAATTTGATTGGTTTATTTTTTCCCTCCACTGCAACAATTTAGTGATTACATCATTGTGATTATGTCATTCATAATTTCATTTCTTTAGCTGTGGAACACACCATCAGAACTCAGTTAAAGGCCATTAAACAATTTGTAATTCTTGACTGATTTTAATAGTTAATACTTAATAGCACCTTTTAATTGAGAAATTTGGACCACAACCACAAGACGGTGCTAGGGAGTTAAAATCAAATCAATTATTCGTACTTAACCAGATAACATTATTTCGTGCACACGAGGTTTTGAATTTTTAAAATAAATAATAGAACACAATTGCTAGGCAACATTAAAGTCCTATATATGATAATATGATTAATACTTAATATATAGTTAATACAATCTACTAAAGCAAACCTCTACAACAAGAATAATCATCGCTTCAACTAAACCTTAACAATCCTAAAATTAAATAAACTTTAATTGATTTTAAAGATTACCTTTTGTTATTGCCACTTAGGAAGGTTATTGTTACATGCTCTGAATTTTAAAATTAAATTTGATAACCCACATATAACCAACAAAATTAAAAGATGAAAATGTTGGATTATTTTGGGTAAAAAATGGGATGGCGGACTGGGCCTCATCCATTTTCTTGGATTTTTTGTTCTCGTAAGTTACTGTTGGTCAGAAAGTTATCGATTACATGGCATGATTGATAGATGAATTATGTGGCGACAAGATACAATCATTGAATCACATTTGTTCTTGTTCTTTTGCACGCTTTAAAATCGTAGCAACATTTCAATTTTCTTCTAGTGTGATATACGATATTATCTTTAATGTTTTTAGATACAATTATGCCAAAGAATAACCTAATACTTTAGTCGTTAGTTTCATGCTTTCAGCTAACTCATTCAAAATAAAATGTTTAAGTGATTTTTGAATATTTGTTTTAATATAGTTATGATTTGCGAATGCTTTAAAACATAACTATTTGGTAAGTTTGTTTCCTATGATGTAAATTAGAACAATGAAAACCATGTCTCATGCAGGGGCTGAGGTTTTAACGTATGAAGGGGTAGTCCCCCACACTCCCTCAAATATAAATTCTGGTAAAAAAAAAAAAAAAAAAATTATAGCCAGAGCCCTCCAAATACTATACGCCTTCCTAAATATTATTTAAGTCCATAATATTGGCTAATTTTTTTAAATAAATAAATAATACGAAATTTATCAAAATTTAATTTTTAAAAATATTTTCCAAAATCCATCACGTTTTCTAAATGATAGTTTTATTGTACAACACTTTATAATAAAGAAATCGAAATCGAAGGGTTTGTCATGACTAAGGGCAACACAATATTTGTAATCCTAGTTGAAAATGATTCTCTATCATGATGGGACTAGATATGTGTGGGGCCCACCAATCTTATGGACCTCCCTGCGAAAATATCCAAAGTACTTAGACATGAACAACGCTCATAGAACTTGAATAATAAATAATTTAAGACATCAGAATATACAAAACATATGAATATTAACATACCAATATTCTGTAAACCATGTTACAATATGTGCAAAGATTTTTGTTTAGGTTTTGATGAATGACAACCATCGAAGATTTGAGAATTCGCTTTGAAAACAAGACAACAACGACAAGAAAACGAAGTCCGCAAGTTTAAAGGCTTTTTAGAGTCTTATGACTTAGGTAATAATCTTGTCAACAACAAAAATTAAATATCTCTCACACACACACTTGAAAATGTTTTTTTTAAAAAATGTTTTATGAAAACAATAAGCCGTAAATGTCTTATAACTTGTTTTATGTGTAAAATAATTGGTTTAAGACTTAGTGCATGTTGTCAATCTTGACCTCTTTTCACTAAAGTGATGATAACTCGAGCTACAGATGTCAAAATGATGCAGTTCTTGTTGCGTTAGAAAGCTAACATCCAGAGCTTCAGATTGATATGCATATATCTATAGTGGATAATTGATTACCTAAGTGTAACAATCGATTATTTGGAGCTGAATTTCAAAATTCTATTATAACGGCTAGTTTTGATTTTTTGACTCAAACCTAACTATTTCCCAACATTCCAAAACCTTTGGACATCTATAAATAGATGGTTTTGAGCTCATTTCAATACAAAACACTTGCTCTAAAACCTTCTTGCTTATATACATTCATTTTCAAAGTAGTTTTATACATTAATTTGAGAGATATTTGGTATTTAGTTCATAGTGCTTAATTTGTAATTAATTACTCTTGTTTGTGAGTTACCAAAAATCTATTTGATTTCATTTGTAAGATATGAGACTCTTTTGTTGAGTCGAGAGATAAACACTATAATCGATAAAATAAATACTCAAGGGAAATTCTTGAAGTTGGGATTGCTTCTAGTGAAGTGGGAAATTCTTGAAGTTGGGATTGCTTCGAGTGGAGTGGGTTATCATATTAGAATCTAAGACTCGAGATTGTAAACTGTTTATCAAGCACCTTGAAGCTTGATGTTAGTGGAAACTTCTCGATTGCGATTGAGAAAGAGTGGACGTAGGCAAGGATTGTTCCAAACCACTATACGTCGTTGTGTATCGTTTTTCTAATCTCTACTCTTTTATATTTCCGTTATTTATATTCAACAAGTATTTTGGAAAGTAAAAGATCCTTATAAGTACCTAAAAATTGACTTAAGCCCTTGGAAAAATACTAGTACAAGCATTTGAGTTGTTTTAATTCAAAGCAATTTATATTTCCGCAAAAATTTATAATTGTCGTTTAGATACTCAATTCACCCCCTCTTGAGTATCCGTATTTATTGACTAACAAGTGGCATCAGAGCTTTACTCTTTGAAAAGACTTAACAGTTAAAGAGGAACGATCAATGGCAAGCACAAGTTTCAACAACAACAACAACAACAAAGGACTCTCAACAACACGTCCACCTCTTTTCAATGGAACTAACTATTCCTATTGGAAAAATAAAATTAAGATATGGATCGGTGCACAAGATATAAGAATTTGGAAAGTGATCGAACAAAGAAATCACATTCCAATGAAGAAAAGTAATGTGAAGGTTGGGGAAGTAACCACCCAAAGTGAAATTCCGAAACTCGAAAGCGAGTATGATAAAGATGATTGGAAGAAGATGTCATTAAATTTCAAGGCGATCAACTTTATTCATTGTGCACTCAACGACAATGATTATATGAAGATCTCAAATTGCGATACCGCAAAGGAAATGTGGGACAAGCTAGAAATCACATACGAAGGAACAACTCATGTGAAACAATAAAAAATAAATAGATTGATTCACCAATATGAGACGTTCAAGATGAAAGAAGAAGAAAAGATTGAAGATGCTCTTGAAAGATTGTCTAAAATCTTCAGCAGTTTAAATATGATTGGAAAGAAATTTTTCGAACAAGAAATCATGAGCAAAGTACTTCACTGTCTAACTCCGAAGTGGAATGCTAAGGTGAGCGCCATTGAAGAAGGAAGAAATTATGATCAATTGACATTTGATCAACTTAGAGGTAATCTCTTAACATATGAGATGACAATTCTCGACTCACAAGGTGAAGATAACAAAAAGAAAAGCTTAGCTCTGAAAGCAATGTATTCTCATGAAGAAGAAAGTGATGACGAAGAAGAAGATCAAGACTTCGCACTTCTTATGAAGAAATTTACAAGATTTGCGAAGAAAAAGAACTTCACCATAAAAAAACAAGAACAAGCCTCCAAAATGCTTTAAATGTGGAGAAATTGGGCATATCAAATCAAATTATCCAAAATTACAAAAAGGGAAAAAAGACAAGAAGTTCAAGAAGAAGCAAAAGGCATACATTTCATATGGGAAAATAAAGACGACTCCTCCACCGACTCCAATGATGATGAAGTTGCAAATATTTGCTTAATGACCAACATAGAAAAGGTAAATGATTCCTACTCTTCTAATAATGAACTACAAGAAGTATATGATACATTGTTAGAAGAATTTGTTAAACTTTTTCAAGAAAATTCTGTTACAAAGAAAAAAATGCGGAATTACAAAAAGAAAATAAGATTTTGAAAAATCAAAATATAACTCTTGGAAAAATTGAAACTAATTCTAATAATGACTCATGTGAATCTTGTAAGATACATATTCATGAAATAGAAAAGCTAAAAACTAGTTTAGCTAAGTTCAATGAATCATCTAAGAACTCAGATAAGATATTGAATAGCCAAAAGTATGTAAATGATAGAGAAGGTGTTGGATATGATATCAACAAACCTAGCACATCTAAGAATCAAAACAAAAATGCTAGAAAACCTATTAGACAACCTCAAGCTCAAAGAGCTAATCAAACTAATAGGCAACTACCTAAACCTGCATCATATAGTAACTATAATTAAAATACATATAGACAATCTATTAGGCAACCTTATAGAAATATGCCTAGAATGCAAAACCCTCACGTCACATGCCATTATTGTAACAAGATAGGGCATATTGCACCGGTTTATTTTACTAAAATTAAACATATGCAATTCCAAAATGAAGGCATGGGATAGGTACCATATGGGCGATTTTCTCATGCTAACCCCCAAAAACCCAAATTCATGTGGGTACCTAAAACAAAATTTTGAATTGTTTTGTAGGAAAGTTTTGGAGCAAAGAAATCGAAATGGTTCGTAGATATTGGATGCTCCAAGCACATGACGGGTGATAAATCATCGTTTACCAACAACCAACCTATAGATGGAGAAAACGTTGTCTATGGAGACAATTCAAAAGGGGAAGTCATAAGTATAGGTAATATTGGTAAGAATAATGCATCATCTTTAGATAATGTGATAATTGTCAAAGGTCTCAAACATAATTTGATGAGTGTTAGCCAAATATGTGACAAAGGAAACTTAGTCACTTTTGATTCAAAAGGATGTTTAGTAAAAAAGGAAGACACTAATAATAAATTGTGTTAGTTGGACAACGAGTTGACAATATCCACATAATTAATTTAGATGAAATTTTTTCAAATGATGCGAAATGTCTTGTAAGCAAACAAAATAAAACTTGGTTATGGCATCGTAGAGTTGCTCACGCTAACATGGATCACCTTAATAGGTTGGTCTCTAAAGAGCTAGTAAGTGATTTACCAAGGCTACGTTTTGAAAAAGATGGCCTTTGTGACGCATGTTAAAAGGGTAAACAAGTAAATGCATCTTTTAAATCGAAAAATATTGTTTCAACTACAAGGCCATTACAACTTTTGCACATGGATTTATTTGGTCCTTCTAGGACAAAAAGCTTTGGGGGAAACTACTATGCTTTACTTATTGTTGATGATTACTCTTGATATACATGGACCTTATTTTTAGCTAACAAGAGTTATACATTTTGAGCATTCAAACGACTTGCCAAAATAATACAAAATGAAAATAATTCAAACATTTCATCTATAAGAAGTGATCATGGTGGTGAGTTTGAAAATGGCATTGAACATAATTTCTCGTTTCCTAGAACACCACAACAAAATGGTGTGGTTGAAAGGAAAAATCGTCATTTAGAAGAAATGGTGAGAACTATGCTCAATGAGGCTAATACTCCTAAGTATTTTTGGGTGGATGCGGTTGGTACCGCGTGTTATGTTATGAATAGGATTATTATTCGACCTATTCTTAAGAAAACTCCGTACAAATTATACAAGGGAAGAAAACCTAATATATCCCACCTACATGCCTTTGGTTTTAAATGTTTCATTCTTAATATTGGAAAGGATAATCTAGGAAAGTCTGATGCTAAAGCCGATGAAAGAATCTTCCTAGGTTATTCATTGACTAGCAAAGCATATAGAGTTTATAATAAATGTATAATGACTATGGAAGAATCCATACATGTTGCATTTGATGAATCCAACTCTCATTCTCCGAGAAAGGATGTTTTTTATGATGATATTGTAGAAAGCTTTGACTCACTTAAATTAGATGGTGAAGAAAAAGAGAAAGAAACAAAAGAAGCTTCTACAAAAGAAACAAAAGAAAAAGTTCAAGTCATTGAACCAACACAAGAATCATCAAATGAACTTCCAAAGGAATGGCGTACAACAAATGATCACCCTCTCGACAACATCATTGGTGATTTTTCTAAAGGGGTAACAACTAGATCCTCATATAAAAATGCATTTGCATATACCGCTTTTGTTTCACAATTTGAACCATCTTCAATTGAAAACGCAATTGATGATGAACATTGAACTATAGCAATGCAAGAGGAGTTTAACCAATTTAAACGTAATGGCGTTTGGGAATTGGTGCCTAAGCTAAACAGTCACACAATTGTTGGAATCAAATGGGTTTTTAGAAATAAACCAGATGAAAATGGTACAATTGTTAGAAACAAAGCTAGAATAGTAGCTAAAGGTTATAATCAAGAGGAAGGCATCGATTATGATAAAACATATGCACCAGTAGCTAGATTAGAAGTTATTAGAATGCTTCTTGCATTTGCATCTTCATATAATTTCAAACTTTATCAAATGGATATTAAAAGTGCCTTTCTAAATGCTTTTATTCAAGAAGAAGTTTGTTAGTCACGTAGCACGAATACTCAAGAGGGGGTGAATTGAGTATCTTAACAATAATTAATATTTTTCGCGGAAGCTTAAATTGCTTTAAATATAAACTTGCTCAAATGCTCGTACTAGTATTTTTCCTTGGGCTTAAGTCAATTCTTAAGTACTTACAAGGAGCTTTTACTTTCCAAGACACTTGTAAAATATAAATGACAATAATTAAAGAGATGAAGGATAGAGATACAATACACAAGATTTATAGTGGTTCGGCACAACCTTTGCCTACGTCCACTCTTTCTCAATCACAATTGAGAAGTTCCACTATTATCAAGCTTCAATGGTGCTTGAAAAACCTTTTACAATCTTGAGCCTAAGATTATAACACCTCACAACTTCTCACGACAAGCCACTCTACTCGAAGTAATCCCAACTTCAAGAATTTCCTTGAGTGCTTATCTAAATCGACTATAGTGTTTGTATCTCTCAACTCAAACAAC
>JASCZI010182296.1:8124-19191 GCA_036250425.1 Stylosanthes scabra
TGAACAAAGGCGTTATTGCTTGTATCCAAAGTAAAAATCAGAAAATTAAAATAACATGTATGTTTTCTTTCTAGTTATCATTGTTTATTATTTGCTTTAATAATTATATTATATATGTGTGTTGTATAAGCTTACTATTGCATATAAAGTGGGATCTCATCAGTTAGTGAAGAGCAATAAATTCAGGGATATCATCATAGAATCAACATATGTTATATATACAAACAAACCAATTAAACAACGACAAAAAGAAAAGGCATATTTATTTAATTTAGAGAAAAGAAAACTTGTTGAAATGATATATATCTCCTTTTCTTAGTAATTATTTAATTGTATTATTATTATTATTGCAGTTCAGCTAAAGAGTTAACTCTTTTCAATTACATCTGTTAATTTTTTTAAAAAAAAGAAATTATCTTAAATTTTAAATTCTTAATCTTTAAAAATGAAAGAGAACTTTTTTGTTTTTAAAAAATTAACTAATCAATATTAGCTGATTAAAAGTAAATTTTTATCGCTAATAATCAATTAATTCATTATCTTATTATTATTACACATTTCGTTAACTTGCCTTAATCAACTAGTAACATTCCATGGATAATCCAAACCCAAAAATGTGGAGTTTGACGTCTGAGGATAACAGGTAAGGGTCAAACAGTATTGAGCAATATTAATAACCAAATTAAATTATTTTTTCCAAGTTATTTGCACAAAATGGGAAGTAAACGCGTTCTGTCTCTTTCAACAGATGCCACTGTTAGGAACAAACAGCAACAATCCGGTTTCCGGTTTAATTCACGGTAAGTTAATAATTAAAATTGTTTCCGAAATTTTAAAAAAAAAATGACTATTAATTTTATTAACAATAAAATATCTTTTAATTATTTGAAAATCTGACAAAAAATACTCGAAATTAAATATTTTTATCAAATTTTTAAATTATTAAAAAGTATTTTTGTCGTTAATAAAATTAAAATCATTTTTATTGGCTCTTTTTGAAATTTCAAAGGCGATTTTAGTAGTTAATTCATATAAAAATCTTAAAATAAATTATAAATAAATTTAGAGGATTTTTAATACTAATTTTAATTTTAATTTATTTTAGATCTCAATTAATTACACATTAGCATTTGATGTGAAACTATACGTTATAATTCTTCAATATTCATTTAATATTAAATGTAAACTCTGTAACCTAATGTTTAGTTTCAGTTTATATTTTATATTATTTTTAATTATTTTACTAATATTTTATAGGGCAAGTTACTTAAACAAACTAAGTGGGATGGATATTATTCATTTACTTCATTTTTCAAAAAATAATTAAATTGTACCAAAATGTCTATTTTTATAAAATCTGCACCCTACCGTAGATTATGACTATTTCTAAAATACACATATAAACAACGGATATAAATGGTTAATATGTACATTATGTATATACGAAGAATGATAGAAAATATATATTGAAATAGACAATATATTCACATATCAAATGATTATGTGTACTTATGTAAATTTTTATGGAATAGAAATATAGCATATGTGTATTTTTAATTATTATTTAATCAATATATATTATCGTGTTTATTATAGTCAATATACATAGAATTTGTGGCAATTTGTGGGTATTATATACCCATCGTTTTACACAGAATTCGTGATAGCCAAACATGGATTTCTTCTCTTCATTCATTTATAAAAAATCCGTACCATGATCTAGCGATTGCTGCGGATTCTAAATTTCCATACCCTCCACGAATTTTATATTAATGTGTATTTAGTGTAATTTTATCATTTGATGATAGATGGTATAAATGGATAATATTATAATGAAGATGATTTAATTAAATAACTTTTTATATTTTATATTATTTGATACTTTATTAGAATTACGCTTAACAATAATTTTTATATATATCTATTTTGTCTAACTAAGTCATTTATTTCTATTACAAATAGAAAATTATTTTGATATTAAATAGAAAATTATTTATGTATTATATTTTATGTTATTTAATATCAAAATTATTTTTTAATTTAATATAAAAATTTAGAACTTAATTAAATTTAGTTGGACAAAATAGATGTGCTGTTAGTCCTGTATCCACAGATTTTTTTCCCATTTTCCAGAAATCTAATCAAGAATAATTCTTCGTTGAAAAACACTTAGATAGTTCAACTGCATTCTACGCACTCCTCATTTTGGTCTTTTCGGCAACAGAAGTCGCAGTTTTCAATATGGTTCAAGTTTCAACAATATGCTACTGTACAGTGCACCATTTTTTTCTACTGCTTCTCGTTGAATTCATATATCATAAGCAATTAATTAAACACCACTAATAACACCCACAAAGGACCTTCCCTGCTAGCAAGATCTTTGTTAGTGTCATTTTTGCAGTGTAACAAAAAAGTAATGGAAGAAAAATATCATAATAACTAATATTTAAGGAATCAATCGATATAATAATAAACAACGTTATTATTTTGCTTCTTAATACAACAATATACATAATTAAATTTCAGATATATGTATTGAGATCCACACAAGAGTGGGACCAAAAATAATTGTCTTACATCTCTGTGTGAATCTCTTCTAATCTTCTTCCTAACACATGCCATACTAGTGTGTGTATATATATTTTATTAAAATTCTTTTGTCATAGTCAGTAATATCTTCAAGTAGTATATCCCTGATTAAGACAAACAAATAATATGAATCTGTGAAAAAATAAAATAAAATAAAATAAAAGGAGAGATCAGAAAAGACTCTGGGTTTGGATCGATCTGATCAGCAGAAGTTCCACAAACGAATGTCACTATATAGATCATCAATCATCATCATCTGAGTCGAATCAATATCAAAGAACACTGCATCAGTTTGCATCTGATCAGCATATCTTGGTGATTGCAACACATCACCAAAACCGGTGCAATAATAGTCCATCATATTCATACCCAATAATGTTTCATGTGTCTGATCATCGTTAAGGGGATCAACACCGTCACCGAGATAATCGCAAAGAGGAGTGGGAGGAGGTGATGGCAGTGGGTTATTATTATTATTGCTTCCCTTCTTGTTATCAAGAACTCTGTCTGCTGCAGCGGCGGCGGCAACTCTTTGAATGGATTTCGGGGACATGATATCAGTCCCCTTTAGTTCTTGAATGTTGTCTGACAATGAATAATTTGACGAAGGGAAGTTCAGATTGGCCGAGGTTCCTTTAAGGCAAAGAAGTGCAGCGTCATAGGCTCTTGCTGCGGCTTCAGGGGTTGAATATGAACCAAGCCATATTCTTGTTTTCTGGTTGGGTGCTCTAATCTCAGAAACCCATGAACCCCAGCTCCTCATTCTCACCCCTTTATACTTCTTCTTCATGTTTGGTGATGAAGATGAAGAAGATGATGATAAAGCTCTCATTGGCTTTGATGATGGTGATAACATAGCAGTGTTGATCTTCTTCTCTGCCTTAACCATGATATATATAGACAAAAGGGATTTTGATACTCTAAAGTATGGAAAGTGAAAATTGTTTTGATGATAAGTGAACTTTAATTAGCTTTGAGAGTTGTTTCTATTTTTTGATGGTCAAATCAGTAGCTAGGGAGTGAATTGAAGTAGATTGTGTTTGAGTTGAATTGAATGTATGTGGAAGTGAGTGAAGATGGGTGTATTTATAGAAAGAGATTTTTGGGTTAAGGACTTAAGGGTAGCAAAATCTTCCTTGCTCAGTCAAAGATATGAATGAGATTGATGCATGCCAGTTGGATTTTAGTTGACCTCAATTTGTTATGGGGTTACGGGTTAGTTGATAATGACTATTGTGTCCTTTATCTTATTGAAGCTTCCTTGAGGTTGATCTTGTTATTATATAAATCGTAAAACGGATACATCATGAGTTACAGTTCGAAGTAATATAATGAAAAGTGCGTCCAATAACCTCCGCGGTATGAAAAGAGAGTAGTAAATGGGTAGTTGTTCGAAAAATGGTGTTTTTATATATTGATAAGTGATATTTTATTTGGGGTAATGTAATTTGAATAAGAGATTTTGCCTAACCAAGTTCAACGAAGTGATTTATTTCTATACTAAATAGAATATTATTTTGGTATCAAATAGTATAAAAAATTGCACATAAATAAAATTCTATTTGACATCGAAATAGTCTTCTATTTAGCATAGAAATAAATCACTTTATTGGACTTGATTGGCCAAAATCACTTGTTCACGTAGAATTATTATTTTTTTTTTCTATAAGTGTTTAACTTCTATACATGATAAGTGACACATTAAATTTACTAAAAAAATAATAAAATTTTGGAGGGAATTTCACATTTAAAGAAAAGAGCACATCAAATTAAAGTCATATTAACAAGCTAGTTTTGAAGGCATCTCTAATTATACTTTTTGTTTTAATAAATTCCGGTTAGACGACCTCTACATATTAACGGAATAAAGAATCAGGAATGTAATATATATAGTGAAGTTAAATACGAAGATTTTAACGTGTTTGAACTTCGAAATGAAGTGAACAAATTTTCATCCGATATCATAAAAGATAAGAGTTATATAGTAATAGAATGTCCACAATGAAAGTCATAGAACATCCAAAACTTAAAACAACTAACTTTGTATTTTTTAAAAATAGAACATTTGAAACCTAAAAAAATAGAAAATTCAATTTAAAGTGTTGGCTGATATTGGCTGAATTTTTATTGGTTAGCTAATATTGTTGATAAATAAATTGTGTTACCCTTGAGTTTTTCTCTTAAATGCATTCGTTAAAAATATAGTGCTTAACTGTTAGACTAAAGATATGTTATTATTGGTAAATATAAATTAAAATTGTTTGTCTATTCTGTTATTGAGATTTATTGATTTTAATAATTAAGAATATTGTTTGGTGGATGTTTTTAAATATAAGGAAAATCTATTGAAATTTCTAAAAAATATTTTATTAGTGTTGTATGTGGTGATTGATTTATAGATAGTTTGTTGCACAATAATTCCACGTAGTCGTTTGTGGATATATGATAGAAATAACAACCAAAAGGGGAACAAAACTTGAATTCTTTGACAGAACTGATCAATTCGTTGAATATATATTTAACACAGAGTCATTTAAGTCGGAAGGAGTATCTAGGTGTTCGTGCTCAAAATGTCGGCTTAGGAAGTATTTAGGTCTTTCTGACATAACCATCCACTTGTATTGTAACGGATTCAATTCAGGTTTTTCGGTTTGGACAAAACATGGAGAGATTGATGAAGAGAGCATCAACCGTTCTGTATCAAGAACAAATAAGGATCATGCTTGGTCTAGAAGATTTGGTCGGGATAGAAATGGGAACTTGGAGGAGGCTAATTGGAGGATAATCATGACAGATATAATGAGATGATACATGGGAAATAACAATATGAAAACCTTTGAAGAAGAAAACCCTAATTTGGAAGCAGCTAGGTTTTATAGCCTTTTAGAATCTGCTACATAGCCGCGTTTTGAGGAATGTTTCTATTCTAAATTATCTGCTTGTGTTCAAATGATGAACATAAAGCCTAAATCAAATCACACACACGAGTACTTCGATAAGTGGGCCATGTACTGTAATGAATTATTAGCCGCCAGAACTACAGACTACCCTAAGAGCCACTATGAGGAGAATAAGAAGTTAATTTTGAAATTAGGATTGAATAGCGTGAAAATTAACTGTTGCACAAATAGTTCCATGTTATACTTCAAGGAGGGCGCAGACCTCATAGCTCGTGAATAATTTTGTTAGACACTTAGGTATAACGCAGGGAGGGATATGATATGAAAACATAGATTGAAGATAGTTCTTGTTAAAAGAATGCATTATTTGCCAATTTTTCCTAGGCTTAAAAGGTTGTATGCTAAACTAGACCCACCTTTGGAGCTTTACTAGAGGGATGTGGCACGCGATGCAGATGTGGAGTTGCTGAGGCAGCAGTTGAGGGATGAGCTGTCGAAAATACAGATAATGCGGCATCATATTGATGCATACTACATCTAGATGCGCATGGGAGAATCAATCGCTACTGGCATGGATTCTTATTTACCATCTGCAGTAGCTACGTGACATTTGCCGTAACCACCCCATCCCTGCCACCCGCCCACGATGACAAGACCTCACAGGAGGTCGTTGATGCCGACTATGAGGATCCTGAGAATATGATCTGACTCGTTGTACTTTTTCTGATTCTTTTCATGATTTCTATTTTGCAGATATTAGATATTTGATGTTTGGATTTCTTATTCTAGTTTCATGTATGATTTATCATTTACAAGACCTTTGGATTTCTTATTCTACTTTTTGATTTCTATTTTCTGTGGCTTATTGGGTTGGTTTGTTTATTTGGTTGTTTTAATAATAGGTTAATAGATGGCTTATTCAATTTTTAGAAATAAAATTTTATATCCTGTCCAGGTTTCCGGTGGATTATCCTGCCGGTAACATGTAATTATTTAAAAGTTTTTCTATTTTATGATTACCGCCGATAGAATTAATGAGGGATAATTTCTGCCAGAAAGTATGGTTGGGATATATGAAATTGGCAGGATAAAAATTCTGCTGGTAACACCTATCCCCAAATCACCCCTCACAATGTCATTTCCGGCGGAATTTTCCGCCGATAATTAGTGGCGAAAATTAAAAAAATCCACGAATAACATGTTATTAGCCCATTTTTTACCGACCAACAATATTCGTTGATAATTCTGCCAATATGTGCTGTATTTCTTATAGTGCACTTAGAATTTAAAATTTTCAATCAGAGCATCTTGGGAAGCAAATATTAGTAAAGTTTCAGTGTCCATTCTAATAAATTTTAGTCCTTTATCTCCCCACTTGGAAGTACTATAGGGATTAAAACTTAGTAGAGTAATACTACATAGTTATCCTAATATATTTTTTCTTATTAGTATGTAATCAACAAATATTTTACACTCATAAATAATGTAATTTACACTTATACTTATCACCTTTTACACATATATTTATTATATTTTATATACACAATTTATATATTACACTCATATTATATCATATTTTGCATGTATATTTTTAAACTTATCATATAAATATATAAATATACACAGCTGATTATATTTACTTGTTATATTAAATTAAGTTTATTGGTAAGTAAGAACTTCCCAGTTTTGTGTCCCGAGGACTTACAAGTTATTTTCAAAATCTCTGACCACCAAACATTACAATGAGTCTCAATCCCCCGATATAAATCCTGTGTACAGCCAAATGCAGCCTAATATATATCACACGGTCTACTTTGCTATCTTGTGTACACAAGTCATCATATTTTCTCAAGTGAAATTGAAAAAGGCATACAATAGATAGTGACAATCGGTATTAAATTATTAATCAAGACATTAGCATTAGTACAAGTACAACATTACTAAATATATTATAAGGTGTACGTGATAATTGACTATGTTTGGAAGCTAACATTGTATTAATCATATTAAAATAGAAATAGGAATCTGTATGTTCGGAAGCAGCTTCCAGGATCTGCAGTTGCTGATGCTTTTAAATTTGGAGGAATAAGCTGTTCTGCATAAAAGACTAAAGAGAGAGTGACACCATTTTTGCATATGCAATCACACACAGCTGTTGCTTCTCTGTTCTCATGCTCCAAAACCGCGTTAAAGGACGCTATTTTTTTCCTTATTATGTATTAACTGTGCCCTTATCTTCTCTATGATAACCCCCACCTTTCCCTTTCCAAACTACTCAATAATTTATTTAAGGTGGATAAATTTTGTGAGTGTAGTTGAATAAAGAGGCTTGTCATGTCTTCCCAAAATTTCTTTTTTTTTTTCTAGTTAACTAGTTTTTTATAATATCGGTAATTTACTATGAAAATATATAAATATATATGATATTTTTTATTTGTATGGACATCAACTTAAAAAAATTGGTGTGGTCTGCTAGGGTTTTTGCTTTGTGGATTTTAATGTGCTCTTTTAGGTTTGAATGTGTTCTACTAGGATTTTGAAGATGAATATTTATTTTCTTATTCTTTTCATATGTGATCATTGATTGTTCAATACAATTCAATTATAATGACTAATTTGTCTGCACTATTGTGAAGAATACTATTCCCAAGGCAAATAAGGAAGAAATTATCGTAGTTTTGGATGTCTCTGAGATAAGAAAACAAGCTAGTGTGATTGCTACGATTTTCTGGAAGCTCTGGAACCACCCCAATATTTGAATCTTTGATGGCGTTGCTGATTCCCCAGATTTAATTTTCCTTCAGTTATGAGCTTGATCCAAGAATACCCCAACATCATCATCCTTAATTTTTCTTTTCATATATGTGCTTTTTCTCTATTAGTCATTTACATTATGTTGTTTTGATTGTGTGCAGTTCTCACTTTTTTTGTTACTTTTTGGTTGTCCAAGTTGGACCAATCATCTCATGTATTCATTTTATTACTCCAATAAAATAAAATAAAATTGCTTTAAAAAAAATCAACTTAAAAGATTGATAAAATTATGTAATAATTTACATAATTTAAAAAATAAAATACGAAAGAGTCAAGCAAGTTAATCCGTTAATTAGTTATCTAAGACGAGTTATTCAAATTTAACATTTCCTTAACTCGTTTTAAATATATGGCAACCCATTTTTAAAATTTAGTTTGCCTCTATGATGAGTTGCTTGAACTTGATCTTGTATTCATTGAAAAACTATAGAGAATAATCATTTTAATCACCAGTAAATATTTTTCAATTATGCATAAAATTGTCTAAGATAAAAGTTAAAAAAAAAATTGAATATATTTCTAAATAAAATAAAAGCGATTTTAATTCTACATTATGCGAATTTTTAGTAACTAGACAATAATAAGCACCTCCAATGCTGGTTGAATTTGGTGATATAATTTAGTAATGTGAAAGCTATATAATATAATTTAAATTTTGGATTCTCAAAACATATTAATTATTGGTTTTTTTTCTATTATAAAATAAAAGAAAACATTAAATCCTAAAAAAAATTTAAAACAACATTATATACGAAAATATGCTTTTTTTTTTTTGGCTTGGAAGCAGATCGGGACGGCCCCTCCCCGATCTGGGTGCGGATCGCCAGCACCTGTCCCGATCTGCCTGCAACCATCCAGGTCGGGCCCAGCTTCCCCGATTCGCGTGCTCCCCCTTTATAAAAGCGCCTTTTCACGTCTTTTTTTTACCATTCCACTCTACTCTTTCACTCTGACTCTCACTCAAGTCTCTCTTCGCTCTCTTTTCTCTCCAGGTAAGTTTTTTCTTTCCTTTCCTTACCTTTGTTTTGTTTGTCTTTTTTTATTATTTTAATCATAGGTTAGTTTATTTATTTATTTAGATCTAGTTTAGTTTAGCTAGACTAATTTTTTAATGCAGTTAGGTTAGTTTATTTATTTATTTATTAACTAATTAGATATATGTAGTTAGCATTTATTTTTTATAGTTATTTCAATAGAAATATTTAAATAATTTATAATAATTAGTTTAGAAATAATTAGATTTAGTTATAATATTTGTAGAAGTAATTATAGTTTCCTTGAAATAATTATAGTTTAGAAATAATTATAGTTTATTATAATAATTATAGTTTAGAAATAACTAGGTTTACTTGCAATTATAAATAGACTTATTTAAAAGCAGTTATTTTTTATACTTATTCTAATAGAAATATTTAGGTAGTTTATAATAATTAATTTAGAAATAGTTACATTTAATTATAATATTTGTAGAGTTTCTTTCAAATAATTATTTAGTTTGCAATTATAATTTTTTTTATTTAGTTGTTAGACATATTTAAAAGCCTTTATTTTTCATAGTTATTATAATAAAAATATTTATGTAGTTTATTATAATTAGTTTAAAACTAATTAGATTTAATTATAATATTTATAGGGTAATCATGGAGTCTTGAAAATAATTATGTAGTTGCAATTATAATTTGTTTTACGAATTAGGAATATTAAATAATTATGTAGTTGTAATTATAATTATGTGTCTGCAGTACATTGTATTCAATGGAGCCTGAAAATGAACTTCTCAGAAGTTATGAGGATACAATGTACAGATATGACAGGGTAGATTGTAACACCCTGCATGTTAATTACTGTAGTATTTTATATATATACGCATTTAAGATTGGTCCGTAGAATTTTCTAAGAAGGATTGGAAGCTCTCTCTTCGTAACGATTATTCTTTTAGAATTGCAAAACAGACTCTCCAGAATTGACTGTGAAGAGCTAGAGTCGATTCTGTAGAGTCGAGCTTTATTTTCCTAGTTTTAAACACGTGAGAGTCGACTCTGGTTCCCCAAGAATCGACTCTCATTGCTTCAGAAATCAATCTTTGAAAGGAAGAATCGACTCTAGAACTCTCAGAGTCGATTCTAAACACTCCCACGCATAAGCGTGGTCTGGTGTGGCTTCTCACGCCTATGCGTGGCTTGGTGTGACTCCACCCACGCATATGCGTGGAACCTTTGAAAAATAAACTCTAGCTCAAGAGAGTCGACTCTGAAGGTCTGGAGTCGATTCTCTGAGGCTAAGAAGAAGGGATTACCTCTGTCCAATTCAAGAATCGACTCTATAGGTTTAAGAGTCGACTCTTGATGCATAGAAACTCATTCTTAAAGTGATTAAAGACCCCTGGAGTCGACTCTATGCAGCTCAGAGTCGATTCCAACGAGGTTCTGCAGAAGGTAGGATTTCAAAGCTTTCCTTTAACATTTTTTTTTTATTATTATTTGAGCCTTGCTTCCCATGAGTTCAGCCACCCCTAACCACTCTTGTCATCATTCACCTAATCAAGCACTAAAATTGAGCAATTATGTCCCAAAATAATTGAGAAAAAGATCAACTTTTTCTCCCCACTTTAGCCTTAATCATTTGAGCAACTTGATGAGGAATTGAGTATCTTTTTATCTCAGACTTAGACACAAACACACTCAACAAACATATCCTCAAACACACTCCAAACTTCAGCAAAGAAACCATAGGTTCCAAGCTCAAGAACTCTAAGAAACTCAAA
>JASCZI010182297.1:0-21106 GCA_036250425.1 Stylosanthes scabra
ATATATTATTAATACTACTACTATTAGTATTACTAATTATTACTATTATTAATTCTGTTATTATTATATTATTATTATAGATATATTATTATATATCATTATTATTTCTATTATTATAAATATTATTATTACTAATATTATTATGTGTAATATTATTATTACTATTACTATTGATGTTATTGTTATTGTTGCTATTATCATATTTTTGTGATTGTTAATATTTTCATGTGATGCTCTAAACTCATACGCTAAGGTGAGTGTGGGGGGCTAGTGTGCCTATCATCCCTACTTAGCAATGCAAATAAAAGTAAATAAATTATTAAGACTTGGCTGTGCTAAGGTGAGTGTGGGGGGCTAGTGTGCCTATCATCCCTACTTAGCAAAGTGATTCTGCTTTATTGTCATGATGTTATGAGATCCACCAAAGGTTGGGAATTCCCTAAAAAGGCCTATGATGAGTGAGACAAGCAGATCAAGTAAAAAGATAAATAAAATGTGATGAAGACATTTGCATTGCATATCATAGCATTATTTTGATATAACGGTGATAGCCAAAGTTATTTTCCGTGAAAAACGGCTGAAACCACTAAATGATTTTCTTCTATCTACTGGGAATTTTAAAATTCTCACTATATCTATGTATTTGTGTGTGGTTTCAGATTTAGCTCAGTAAGGGCCATTGGAAGGCAAGTTCTTTATAGTTGTGTGTACTAATTCTACAGGATTATATATAAATAACCTGTAGATTATTATTTTCATGTTGTACGGGAGACAGCCATATATTTGTATATTTACTTGTATTCGTACAGTCAATTTATCAGTTGATGTAATGAATTTTGTATTCTAAGAATGAGTGTTACAATGGTGATAGTAGCAGATAAGTTACGGATGATAACTCATATATTTTATGAGTGGTGATCCTTTTTATTCTATTTGGATGATAATATTTTTTAATTTCAAATGATAATTTTTTTTAATTTTGAATGATAAAGACTTTCTAAGAATTTTTTTAATGTTAATTTTATAACACTGGTTTATAAGTAATTAAGTGTTAGTATACACCTAAAATACCTAATATTTTGTTATACAATTTGTAATTAGGGTGGATGTATTTATTATTGTTGCTTTTGGTAGAAAGTATATAAATGAAAGAGAGTAACCATTGATTTAGTGAATCAATATATACTTACTAAAAAACAAGAGACACCAAAAAATAGATATACTTGCTAGAAAGCAGTATGATTTCTGTTCTAGTAGCAAAAATTACGATACAGATGAAAAGCGTATGCTTGTACAAAAATAGTACTGTTTGGCTTAATCAGTACATGCTTAATTTTTTTTTTTTTAGCACTGATTGAAAGCATAAAGAAGAATGAATGAAGGATTATTTAAGCATGAGTATTTGATAGTAGATGATGACGTGTGAAAATATAGATTGGGACATAGGGTGAATTAAATTGCAAGTTAGAATGTGTCAGAGAGGATCGGAAATGTTTATTAGCATTATGGGGTGTCTTTTTCCGGATGTTTAGGAAACAGGCCACAGCCTATCACCGTCCAACTTCCAACCGCGTCATCTGTAATAATCCGTATCCTATGTTGTCCACAATGTAAACTATCCTATACATACATACATGCATACAACTCCATCAAGGTACTTTAATATGAAATTTATTTATTATATCTCTATTTCTTCTATTTTTTTATTTACTCTTTTTTGTTAGCACTAAGGCTCCCTATTATACTATCCAGTACTAGTATAAACACTCTTATGTTTATATTAAAAATTAGTCGTTAAATCAATTTTTATATATTTGTAAATGTATAATTAAATTCATGTATTAGTTTATATATTTTTTATGATAATTAATTTAATGTTTAGAGTTTAATTATATTAATATATAGCTATCATCACGTTTAATTTATGATGATATATAGTGATAAACTCTATCGTTCTACTATTCTATATATGTTTAATATCTTAGAGGAATATTAGACTTGAATAACGCTGTTGTTTTTGTTCTTATTATAAAACTCATCATCCATAAGGTGTGGTAGGGAAAACTTTAGCATATATTCTCCTTAACAATTTTGGAATATAATAAACTATTCTTTAATTTTTAATTTTTTTAGTATTATTAAAATGGTTTAGTTTTGTCTTCATAATATTCATATTGTGAATAAAACAACAATATGAAATTTATGTTATACGGTTAACGAAAATGTGTTCGCCCTCATTTATTTGAATATATATTATTTTTGAATTTAAACACTTTTAATGTTTAATTATTATTATTATTATTTTAAGACATATATATGCGGCATTTCATAATCCAAGCTTTTAAACTGATGAGTTGCTTTCTCTACCTTTTTTTTGGCATAAATATGTGAGATATGATTTCATGCTTCACCTTTTGGTGTAAAGGCCTTGGAAGTCACGAATCCTAATCCTCTCCACGGCTACAAACACCGACATTATCCATTTCCAACTACTCTTCACAAATACCACCTCATTATTTATTAAAATCCTCTGTTACTCATCCTTCTTTCTCCCTGCACTTTCCTAATCTGATTTCCTGTAGCTAATTCTTCCTAATATTCTTTTCTCCAGAACTCTATGGATAATTATCTATCTAATTATTACTACTTTAATTTTCTTCCAAATAAGAATTGCCGAGTCACCAGCCATATCCATTTAATTAATGTTAGAATCACAAGAAAAGAATCAATATTAAAACCTTGCACACACAATAAAAGGAACACTCAGACTCAAATATCCTGTGAAATTCTGAGTATTATCTGACGTGTGAAACACCCCGCCCTCCATATCTTCCAAAATTGAAGACAATTTGTGATTGGATTGGGTAAAAGGCAAATCTTGGATACAACTTTAAATATTAAAAAATAATGAAAAGTAGTATATCCTAAGTTCTAACCCTGCTCGTATTATGTATAGTTGTATATATTCATATTGTCAACCGCACCTCAATCGGGATATATAAAACCAATTTTTCTATTCAAAAAGAAAAAATGTGAACACGATTTATTTATTTAATTTTTCCATGTAGGCTCATCCAAAGGGCGAGACACAGAAGCAACAGAGACAGAGACAGCCCCAATGTACCTGTACATAGACATTAAGAAAAATAGTAAAGAATTTATGTAGATAGTCATAGTGTTTAAAATTGGATAAGTAGCCTCTAAATGGTACATTATGTGATTAAGATATTCTTTCATATTTTTAATCAATATATATTTTCCTACCACTTATACGTTATAATATACCAAGTTTTAATTAATGATAAAATTTTAGATACCCTAATATTTAAGATATATATTAATATATGTAGCATTTCTCGATCAATAATTAAAGAACAATGCTACGGAATTAACATTAGGGAGCCAATAAAGAGCCAACAATTAAGTTATCATCCAAAATTCATATAACTGTTGGCTCCCTATTAGTCATAATGTGTTGGTTTCGTATTTTTTTCATAATTAAATATTAAATTAAAATAACAGATGAAATTTCACTCTAATTGTATGGAGCGGAGTCATCGTATATGCACGTGGATAAAGTTATTTTACCTTAATAAAATGATTTTGAATACCTTTTTTATGTTAATAAATTTAATTTATTAATTAAGAACAACATATAAAAAAATATACGCTTTTAATGAATCAGATTAATAACAAAAAAATTCTTATCCAAAAAGCGACCTTGATACCTCAACATTTTGGGCAAGTTTGAGAATTAAGTCGCTAATCATGTACTCAAATATTCTCAATAGAAGACTTATTTTTTTCCTCTAAGTTTCTACTAATACATGAATTTTTAAAATTATATCCTTAATAATATATAATAAGCTCATCAGTCGCAAAACCCTTAAAAATATAGGGTTGAATAATTTAAAATAAAAATAAATCAATTTAAACACTCGAAATTAATAAATACATTTCATGTATGTAGTAATACGTAGCTAGCGTATATTATTGTTGGTATTGTATTATCGTTGACAGCTCAACAAAAGGTGAAGAGAATTTAAAGATAATCAAGAAAAGAGAAATAATTAAAAAAAAAAAAAGAGAAGAAGTTAGCGCTCTATTTAAACAGCTGCCACTCCCCATCCTAAAGCTCCATCTAGTTTTCCTTTCCCTCTCTTTCTCTCTCTCTTCCTTCATTCATTCATTTCTTGTTCTTCTTGTTCTCCTGAGAATGCCTGCGGTGGGAGGAATAGGCCCCGGAGGGGGCAAGGAGTATCCGGGAAACTTAACTCCTTTCGTGACAGTAACATGCATAGTGGCAGCCATGGGAGGCTTGATCTTCGGTTACGATATTGGAATCTCCGGTAACTATATATATATATAACACAATACAATACATACAATACAAATTAAAAGAAAAGAAAAGAAAGAGAGATCTAAAGTTATTTGTTTGCATGAACAGGTGGAGTGACTTCAATGGATCCATTCTTGAAGAAGTTCTTTAGGTCGGTGTATAACAAGAAGCACAACAGCAAGACAACCAACCAGTACTGCCAGTACGACAGCGAGACCCTCACCTTGTTCACATCCTCCCTCTACCTCGCCGCACTCATCTCCTCCCTGGTGGCTTCCACCATCACAAGGAAGTTCGGCCGCAAACTCTCCATGCTCTTCGGAGGCCTCCTCTTCCTTGTCGGTGCTCTCATCAATGGCTTCGCCCAGAAGGTTTGGATGTTGATAGTTGGTCGCATCTTGCTCGGTTTCGGTATCGGTTTCGCTAATCAGGTATCTTTTTCTTTTTCTTTATTTCAACTCACACCTTAATTACTTAAATCTTCAGAGACAGAAAAAAAATATGAGTGTGTTGTCTTATTATTGGGCACCATCAAACATGGCTGTGTCTCCGATATTCTCTGTCACTGTACATAAAAGAAATTAAACTCTCCGCTCTTTCAAATTAAGACAAGAAACGAAAACCGATCTCGCTTCAGCTTTGATTCCATCATCCACTTTTTATCTTTTGTTTATTTTATAATAATCTAACAACAGGCAATTCTTGTCCTTCAATGCGTCCGTTTCCCACTATTTTAATAACTACTATCATTATTGGATATATCAAGTTTTCATTTTTTTCCTTTTAGTGTTTTCCAGATCTGTAAACTTGTTTTCCTCATGCCATAAGACAATAATATAGAATATACAACAAAGAAATATATTATTTAAGCTGAAAGAAGAGAAACGTCTTGGTTAGGTATAAAGTTACTGACAAATAGTAAAATGCACTTGCAAATCTTCAAAGATTCATTTGAACATATTTAAAAATTTTGATTTAGGTCCAAAAGTCCTGCATAGAGTTGCGCCACTTTTTCATTTCCCTACTCCACCGTGTTTCGGCTTGATTTGACTCTCTGCTTCTGAAGCTAATTCCATCTCCAGCCCCTGTTTTTTTCCACTTCAATTTTAACTTTGAAGGCTGTGAGAGTGTGATAGCTCAATTGAGACTTAAACTAATCCAGCTTGTCACCACCTTTTTTTTTAATTAGTAGTACTAGTGGGAATATTATAGTGGAACGTTTTTCCTTGCATGTGACATCCTCGCTTTCAAATTTCCACTCAGCATAATCCATTTTCCACGGCGTTGATTTGACTGTTTTGATTAATCTATATAATTAAAATAGAAAAGAAAAAGAGGCCCACCAATGAATGAAGTTCTTAGTTGCACGGTTCTGCTTTTGTATATATATTTTCTTTTTCCAAGAAACGTGACAAGTTGAAAACAACTTGTGACTCCTCTGTAACGGCCTATTGTGTATGTCAACATCAGTGTTTACTATTTGATATCTGATTTCACACTAACAACTACTAATTAAGCAAATTGATTGACTCAATTAAACTACATAGCAGTGTTGATTAACCATGGTGAATTATGATTAACAGTCCGTGCCACTATACTTGTCGGAGATGGCTCCATACAAATACAGAGGAGCTTTGAACATTGGGTTCCAATTGTCCATCACAATTGGAATCCTAGTGGCAAATGTGCTCAACTACTTCTTCGCCAAGATCAAGGGTGGATGGGGATGGAGGCTCAGCTTGGGTGGTGCAATGATCCCTGCACTCATCATCACAATCGGTTCATTGGTCCTTCCAGACACACCCAACTCCATGATCGAGCGTGGTGACCACGACAAGGCAAGGCAACAACTCAGGAAAGTTCGCGGCGTGGAAGACGTTGATGAAGAGTTCGATGATCTTGTTGCCGCCAGTGAGGCTTCCAAGAAGGTGGAACACCCTTGGAGGAACCTTCTTCAGCGTAAGTACAGGCCTCACCTCACCATGGCAATCATGATTCCATTCTTCCAGCAATTCACCGGCATCAATGTCATCATGTTTTATGCCCCTGTGCTCTTCGGCTCCATTGGCTTCAAGGACGATTCTGCCCTCATGTCAGCCGTCATCACCGGCGTTGTAAATGTGGCTGCTACAGTTGTTTCAATCTATGGTGTTGACAAGTGGGGCAGGAGAGCCCTATTTCTTGAAGGCGGAGCGCAAATGATCTTATGTCAGGTATTGTTTTCTTATCAAATGCTCTCCGCCTTTTAGATTAGTGGTAACTCAGATGCAGTTGACCTCACATGAACTTTATAGATGAGAACCATTCGATAATAATTATATCAAATCATCCATAGGTTTTCGACTACACCTTGGTGCGAAGATAATTGCAAGTGAGTTTTGAGATTATTGAAGAATTAATGTATCTAGACTAATTAATGTATGTTTATGCATGCAGGCTGTAGTAGCAGCTGCTATTGGAGCCAAGTTTGGAATTGATGGAAACCCAGGTGATTTGCCAAAGTGGTACGCTATTGTGGTGGTGCTGTTTATTTGCATCTATGTGGCAGGGTTTGCGTGGTCATGGGGTCCTCTTGGATGGTTGGTGCCCAGTGAGATCTTCCCATTGGAAATCCGTTCCGCCGCACAGAGTATCAACGTGTCTGTCAACATGCTCTTCACCTTTTTCGTGGCGCAAATATTCTTGACCATGCTTTGCCACTTGAAGTTTGGCTTGTTCATCTTCTTTGGATTCTTTGTTGTGATCATGACAATCTTCATCTACTTCTTCCTCCCTGAAACTAAGGGTATCCCAATTGAAGAGATGGGCAAGGTTTGGAAGGCACACCCATACTGGTGTAGGTTCGTTGAGAATGAAGAATATGGCAACGGAGTTGAGTTGAATAAGGGAGCTGTCAAGAATGTGTAATTAGGATCTTCATTTTATCTTTTAACTCCGTTCCTAAGTGGGCTAGTCTTGATTTTCATTTTATTTTTTCCCCTGGTTAAAGATGATGATAAAATCACTTTCAATTTCCATGTCAATGTATGTAATTCCCCCTCTCATTGGTCACCTACTACAAATGAACAAAGTCCAAGTTTACAGGATATGCTTTTTTCTTTAAATATCCAATCCAATTAGACAATTGTTATTGTTATTATTCATAAGAATTTTCTGGATTTCATTTTCATATATGAGCGCTCCAATATTTTCAGTGTTACGTTATAACGGGGTTGCTCAGGCTAGCTTCAACTATACTACTCTGATTATTGCAGGCAGCATTGACCAAAACTGAAGGGCGCCAAATGGCTGATGCAGTTAAAGTAATTAATAATGGCATAATAATTTATCAGATTTAAATAAAGTCAATAACGTGGATTTACAACGGCTTATGATTAAAGGGACCATTCACAACAAAGAATCATGTGCCACAGTATCAAAATTATAAAATAAGCGACTCTGACACCAATACAGCATAAGTTTTCTGTCTCCTTTGAGATATTTATTACACGAACACACCAAACACAACACAACAACCGAAGCATATAACATTTGTTAAGGTTTATTTGCACCAATTTAATAAGGTTTTTGTTTTTCTCAATATAGCATCTCGTGTGTAGGTTGCTTAGAGAAATAAAATCCGAATTACTCCCTCCATATATAGTCCATATGCTGATGAATGAATTAATAATAATATATCTTACATCCAACTGTCCAAGTGGCCATCTAATCCTCCTCTAAGATTGTTTAAGATAATTACAATTTCCAAGATATATATCTATCTTAGAGTGATAGTAGAACAAAGAAGGGAATAAGATTTCCCAAATGATTTGAAACTTTTGCCGTGGTAACTTGTATTTGGTGCTAGTAGAACAATAATCTTCCAACCAACTTATAACTTGTTATTGCATGCTGATTCAATCATATATTTTTGGAAGACATATAGGAATTCCACTTAAAAAGGTATAACCCAGCCACATATATGGACACAAATTATCTCATTCCTCAAATGATTTCTTCTTTAATCATTTAACACAAGACAAGAAAAATACTCTTATCTAGTTTTCCGGGTTTCAAAATGATTGCTTTCTTGGAAACTTATAAACCACTATTTACTCCAAAAGCAAAAACTAACTAATTAAGCTCTAACCCTTTTTTTTTTTTTCTCTCTCTCTCTCTCTTTTATTTTTGGTCCTTGGAAACTTCGTTGGAGGTGCTAACTGCTAAGAATTAAAGTTTCCCATGCTTTTTGGTAGAACTTCTTCCCCCCACCCTCTTTTTTTCTCATTTATGGAATCATGAGAATGTAATACCTTTCGGTGGACAAGCGTGACCATCAAAATAAACAAAGATGTAACTTATATATCTTATCTTATCTTATGTCATGACTCACAAAATACTAGGAGAAACAAAATCTTTGGGCCAAAAAGCAGAGGTGTCCCTCAATTAAGTCACGGTCTTTGCACCAAAGCAAAGGAAAATAGCACGAGAATGAACGCTTTTCCAAGTATTTGGCTGTCTCTTTTTTTTCCCTGCTAAGGATATGTTTTTGGATAAGAAATGGAATTAATTGCTTCCTTATTGAACACTCGTTATCCCTCTTTCTGGCCTTGTTATATAGTCATCAACTCATCGTATATCATATCATATGCCTTTGTTTTTGGGGCCCTCCTACAACTTTAGAAGTTAATGGGGACTAACATGTCTCCCACTTTCATATTTGGATGGCCAAATGCTTTTTCCGTAACCATGACAAATACCCATTGAAAATTCACATGGAAGTCGTATTAATTAATTAAATCTTCTTTCTTTTTTCTGAGATGAAAAAGTATTAATTATGTGTTCTACAGCAAGGTTTGTTGATTTGTCTCACTATCTTAGTAATTATTAAATCGGACATAAATTTCTTATGCATGTGAAATAAATAGAATATTGCATACCATGTTTGTTCAGGATGAATAAGAAAATCATTAGTAGTTAAGAAGAAAATAATGTGAAAGAAACTAATTATTAGGAGATAATAAAGTTCACAATAATCAAGAAATGATTCGGAATCTTTTTTTTTTTTTTGCATTTGATTTAATGCATATTAATTGTTGGAATTAATTGACAAGTTGTAAAGGAGCCATTCTTTTATTTTCTATGGAGTAAGGTTTTTGTACTCCATGAAAATATTTTATCAATTCATCATTTAAAAAATGAAAAAATAAAATGATAGGTAAATATATTAATATTAGAAGAAGAAATTAATTAACACCATAAAGATTTTTCTTTTGGTTAACAAATAAATAAGATTTTTGTTTTGAGTGTGGATGACATTGTAAATGGGCCAATTAAGTACACCATGTTTGTGAATGTAAAAGCCCATTATCTCAGACACACGGAAATACGGATAAGCCTGGCCCAATTTTATGGGAGTGCGAATAGCCCAAAATTGTAACAGTCATCATCCAACAATAAAATGGAGCTTGAATTGTAACCCAAAAAAAAGAAGGTTATATTATAGAAGTTCAATCAACAACATTTATTTATTTACAATAGCATAATCAATTAATCATATCATATCAAACACGAACAAATGATTTGAATTTGGAATCAAGTGAGTCTCCAGTGGATGGATCATCCCACTCTAAATTGTTCCACCATTCTCGTTCACCAGTTATTTGAATCAATGTGTCCTTAGAGCTTGAATTGAGAGGCAGCTTCCGCAAATGATCGCATCCAACAACCATTATGAATTTTAATGAATGAAATGGCAATGCTCCATTGTATATGCTCTTCAGCCTCACCAGAAAAGATAGTTTCAGAAATGTAAGATGTGGAAACAAATCCATCTCCACACTTACACCTTGACCTCCCTTCACTAACTCTACAATTGAGTTGCAATTTCTAACCTGGAGAGTCTCAAGCAATTGAGCATGCTTCAGCCATGTCAAGTGAGTTAATGAATCACATCCATTGATCTCTACCTCGCGAAGCACCTCGAAGTGACAAGTGTAATTGTTGGATGGAACTTCCTTGATGTTTTACAAGTATTGCAAAGTTATAAGCTCCAAATGCTTCATTTTAGACCAATATGTCAACAGTGTTGCCATCTCAATTGGCTCATCAATGAAACTAAGCCAAACATATCTCAAGCAACCTTGCAACTTGGTGGAGTTAAGCAATTTGTGGATGCCTTTGATGGTTTTTAAGTTGATGCATAGTTCCTCCAATTGAGCTAAGCTTTCCAATTTGTCTATCAGGCTTTCTTCTTGAATATTACCCACCTCACCAAAAGACATGCTTCCTCCTACCCTCCCTCCATATCCAAGTCTTAGAATCTGCAATTGCTTGAGGCTTTCCAAAACTTCAAGAATGTTTGATGAAGTGAAAGTATCTTTCATGAGAAGGACCTTCAGTTTCTCCAAATTCTTCAATTCAATTGGCAACTGAATCTGTGTGTATACTTCTGAGAGTGAGAGGTTAAGGAATTCCAAGTTGATCACCATGCCTATTTCAGCAGGGAGGTGTTTGATGTGCCTATTGTTTGATAAATCCAACACTTTCAACTTTGACATGATTTGGAGATTTGAGAAATCAACATTGTCCTCAAGATTTTGCAAACACAGGGTTACTAGATTGGGACAAGGCGGTACCAGGCGCATTCCGGCAGCTCTTATAACAGAAATCTTCTGAACAAGTTCCCTCTTTTCAGGATGTAGACGGAGAGCATGCTCCTCCACCACCACTTTGTCACTGATAGTATCTTCATCGCAGGCTATCCAGAGTGCCATATCTCGCATGACATCGTGCATCTTGATCGTAGGCCACCATTGGAACATATCAGCAATAACATCCTCAACCAAACAGCAAAGCTTCAATTTCTCAATGATAGAATGGCCTTCTTCACGCATATCATATATGCTCTTCTTACTAGTCTTGCCAAGAAACCCTTCTCCAATCCATCTATCAATCAGATCTTCAACTCTGATCTCATAGTCTTCTGGATACACCGCGCAATACAGGAAGCAATTCTTGTGAGCTTCATCTGGTAGCCTGTCATAGCTAAACTTTAGAACACCGAAGACATGCTTCTCCAAATCAGAAGCAATCCATGGATTCCTCCTCAACTCATTTTTGGCTTGCCTCCAAGACACAACATTCCTCACTCCAGACATGGCACTCCCAACTGTGACAAGTGCTAGTGGCAACCCTCTACACTCTTTAGCCATCTTCTTTGCCTGCCTTGGAATATCCACATTGCTATTCAAAGTCCCTTCACCTACTTTCTTGCAGAACAAGGCAAATGCCTCCTCTTCACTCGAACATTCCACTTTGAACTTCTTATCTGCTTGCATCTTATCACACACATCCTCTTCCCTTGTCGTGAACATCACTTTCGATCCACAACACAAGATCAAACTCGTGCTTGCGGTTTCCAAACTCATTGTAAACCCTCTTCATGAGAGTGGTTTTTCCCATCCCACCCATGCCATATATTCCAATGATGCCAACATTTTCATCTTGAAGGCTGTTCCACACTCTGTTAACCATGGAATCCACGCCCACAGTGTCTATGTTAGGAATCTCATATATTGATTTCAGTGATGACTGGTGAGTGATTTCAACACCGTGTGTGTAACCTTCTCCTTTCCTCAAAAGTTCATCAACCCTAGGGATCATCTTAAAGACCTTTTTCCCAAACTTGTATCTTGACACACAATTACTTTGTCGAAAACAGACAACACATTTTTTGTTGGGTTCTGGAGGTTCTTTAATTTCCTCCATTTCCTGTGACATATACTCATTATTAATAACCACTATATAAATGGTATTAATTTTTTGGATTAGCTATCTTATACAAATTTTAACAGTATAATAATAACTCTTTCTTTAGTTTTATTTGTATTCAATGTATTGGGGGAAACTTTAACTTTTCAAAAACTTTTATTAAAATATTTTACTTCATAGTCCTATTAAATGTATCCTTAAAACATATCTTAGCAACACCTTTAATCTTTTAATAGTTATATTTTTTATATTGCATTGTCTGTGGCTTTAGGGTTCAGAGAAGTTAGGTGCTTGGTTTTACAATTGGCATTAATATTTATTATAATTGCATGTCCACAAGGATACAAATTCAGGAATTTGTTAGTGCGAGACATTCTTTATTTTATAAATTAATTTTTGAGATTGATTTAGACCCATTTAATCTTTATTCTAAAAATATTTACTACTTGGAATTAGCGTCACTTACTATTATATTTTGAGTTTTTGTCTGATTTTTATTGTCTTTCACATATTTTTCCTTTACTTGATGATTTTTAAAAAAGGGGGAAATTAAAATTAACCCAAGTTCTTTGACAATATTAGCTTCAATATGTAAAATATATATTTATGAGTTTATTACACTTAATAAATTAAATAACTCAAGTCTTTGATAGTATTTATCATTGTAGATAGGTTTTCACGTTCTTCACTCTTCATTTTTTTTAGTCATAAATGTAATCTATGTGTTGTTGAGTCAATTGTAAAATTAAGAGGACTTGTTTCCTATAGTTTCATTTGGTAGTAAAATTCTGTACTTGTATCTACTATGTAGTATTGTAGCAAGACCGAATAATTGCATGGGAAGCATGTATATGTGTAAGAGTAAATGAAAGATAGGTTAGTTAGTTAGTAATGATACCAGTTGGAGAGTCCGAACACGTTTGAGCCAACCATCGACTACATGTTTTCTACGCCTCTCACCGTGGATCTCAGCGTTCTCAATTCTTATCTCCACATCTCTGCATATGTTTTCAAGATGTTCCATCTCTTCTTTTAATTTGGTTAGGTTCTCCTCCTGCTTCACAATGACATCAGCCTGCTCTTTCATGCAACGGTAAAAACGGTTACCAGCATCCCAGATTATCCCCACAGCCTGATCCATTATCCTTAATTAATTTGATTATCTACTTCTCAATCAATCTTACTTCTTCCATTATCTTCTTCATCTTTTCATGAAAATACAAACACAAAGAAACAGAGACACGCTACACATTAGAGCCTTTATATGGTTATCCTAAACATAAACAAGAGGAAGAAGAATTTCATTTGTATGAAGATTATTTACCACAGCATTTCAACTCAAGAAAAAATGTGTAACATGTAAATGACATTAAAATCAGAAAAGATATTGTGTGATCATTTTGTCTCATTCATTAAGCTGACATACATATGAGTATCAGTAGATAGGGTGTGATACTTTAACTGAAATTTTATCACACCCTTTACAATAACAAAATATTTGTTGACATATATCTGACACACGAATAATTATAAATAATGCATTTATATGTAGAAGTAGTAGTAGTACTTTGAGTTACCTTCTGTTAAACTGGGGAGCCCGGCACTTAATTTTATGTATAGTTTATATTTTATTCACTACAAACTACAAAGCTATTTATATTTTATAGAATTAGCGTGGTGATTCTTTTAGTACGTGGTCATTGAAGAATATTTCCCAAGCATTCTTTAATTTGCATTTCTTTTTCTTCTATTAGAGGTTTAGTATTTGTGTTACTCTTTGTCTTATTACAAGAAAGAATATTAGAATCCCTCACTTAGTATAATTTAGACAATTTTCGTTTACAATTCACTTAGTTAAGAATAATGCTACAAAACCAATGCTAGCAAGTCATTAAGGAGCCAATAATTTATATAAGTTATTATCCGTAATTATATGTTAGCTCCCTATTGGTCATAATGTATTAACTCTCTAGTCTTTTTTCTTAGTTAAATAGTCAAAAATACAATTTATGAATTAAAGTCCTCATAAAGGATAAATAAATTTTAATACCTTAACAATATAAGACGTTTTATATAGTCATCAAATACAACGATAAGCACATCAAATATAACATATGTCCTAAAGCAGTAAAGCGTCATAAACCATTGTATAAAGTGCCTATAAAATTATAAAATGAAGAATAACAGCCACTCAGACACAAGGTTTTAGTTCAAGAGATTAAAACAATGGCATCTAATTTCTTAAGGAGATGAATCACTTACTTCTCAAAGAAGGAACACTACCTGCAAAGTAATCGGAGTATTACATAAACGACTCTAGTTTTTAAATTCCAAATTTTATGGGAATATCTCAAACTTACAAACATCTCTTCACTCAAAGTTTCTTTGAGCCATCTTTGGCAGTAGAGGAATTGAATTTATATCATGACAACAATCCGTTACGCAAAGTTGCATACTGGAATAAACTATTTCACATAAACCCATCAAAACAGAAAGCTAGTTACAAAATGACACTTATCTACATACAGGATAATCTCCCACCAAGCACAGTTTTCTCCAAAGTACACTTGCCATTCACCTGATATATATTTTTCTTACCAAAAAAATAAAAAATAAGAAAAGACAACGCTGAGATTTTATATTTGGTTCTCCGAAGACTTAACCACAACGTACTTTCCTATTCAATCATTGTATTTCCAGACCAACACCACTATACAGAGTCTACTACCACTTCGCCCTGCTGCTTTGCAAGGTATCTTTCCCTCCTTTCTTTCTGAAAAGATAATACATTGTACAGATGAAGCATTTCTAAAATGTAACATATTGCAAATAAGACTTCCCATCAAAAGTCTAAGAGAAAATACTCACCCATTCATCTATGACAAGCCCTTCTCCAATAATCTTAGGACCTGCATCTTCTGCAGGTTTCTTGCGTGCCTCAAGTGCAGCATCAGCCTCAGCCAGCTGACGGTTCAGTTTTTCCAAAGCCTAAATCAGAGAAACTTACAATCCCATAAGTAATATTACTTGGCAGACAACCAAAAACATGAGGTGAAAAAGGGAACAGCTGTACCAGAAATCTTTAAACATATTTAAAGAAACAGACACTTAAATGAATAGGTGCAAAAAGTGAGAATACATAGGAAAGGTAATAAGCACCAGTACACATGAACATGCAAAATTTCACTACTCACTGGGGTGGGACGCTCTGGATCTAGAAAAACAACACGCAAAATCTGCTCCACTGCTACTTGGTCTTTCTGCTCATCAAACTGTATCCAAAAAAAGAAAAAAGAAAAAGGGAAGACAGAGAGTGAGAGAGAGAAAAGGGGGGAGGGATTTACTAGCAGTTAGACACAATTTTAAATACAATCCCATGAAGTGGGCAACCAACGTTAACAAAATTCCCCAAGTCCTCGTAGGGTGCCCATTAATATACCAAAAAAGGGGTTAAGATTTGCAGGATTATTAAGAACATAAAAATTAAATTGATATGTTTAGAGAAAATCAGGTAAAGCAAAAACGATGTGCTACTCAAATGAATTTTTCACGGTTAATTGTCAAAAGTACATCCTTTCATAGAAAAGTGTAACAAACCTCGATGAACAAATTCTTTTTTCATAGTACGAAATAAACATATGAACTATATGATAGGTGATCCAATATGATAAGTTATTGTTAGATGTTCATGCTGGGCTCATAGTCAATTGGGATTCGGAACAGGAAAGCAGGCAAGACAACTGCAGTGTGCACTGATAAAATCATCAGCATCATATTTTATAACTAATCAAAATGAAGTTAACTAACCAGCTCAGGGACGTAATCCATTGATCCTTTGACCTTCAAGCTCATGATTTTAAATTTGAGACCAGTTTTTTCTGGCTTTTCATTATTTTCCGGTTGCTCTACAAACTTGAACACTATCAAACAAAGTATAAATCGTGAGATAAATTGGCCTTGTATTTCCAACAATCTTCCGTTACACGTAAAAAGGAACATACAGAGAAATAATATATTGATTCTTACCAGTTGCTATGATACTCTCACCCGGTGCGAGGATAGCCCCAGGAGGACGCATGAAACAACTTTTAGGTGCAGTTGTTTGGAACTGCATATACATATGAAATTTAAATTTTTAAAAAAACCTTATCAACATGGATAGCCAAGTTGGCCTACTGATTTAAAATCATAACATATATCATTAATTATTAATACAGTGGTAATTGAATTGTTCTCTTGCAAAACTGGAACAAAGTAACAAGAAGAATACGCAATTGAGTTCGAGATTCAGTCAAAGTAACTCAATAGTAACAATTAACAAATATTGCAATTGCAGAAAAGGAAATTCTAAAAGGGGGAATAAATAAGCAGTTGTAGCTATTTGCTCTACCTTGAAAGCTACATGGGATTTACTGGTGTTTTTAATCCTGATAGCACTCCTAACCTGTTTGCCTGGTTCATCTACATAAGATAGCAGGGAATGATCAGAAACCACATCACACAAGGATTAGTAGATTGAGCAATCATCCAGAGCATCAGCATGAAAATGAGGCAAGAAGCAAGAGAAGCGCAAAAAAATTCCTATCTTATTTGCTATCTATCTTGTATGTTATATACCTATTGCTTTCATTCTTTATGGTTGGGACTTGTCTATCAAACATCCACAGGATGTACCTTATGATAAGTAAGCTAACTGTACAACTTATTTAGTTTTCCGTAGCACGACATTAGGGTCACATTGTTAAAATTTCACCTCTCAAACGATAAAACATACTTACAGAAAAGAATTCAAGCCACACGAAATGGATGGACCTGTCTTGTTATAATTTATGAAGTTAAATGCAAGTTAGCAGAAATTCAAGTTGGATGCTCATCTGCCAACTTTTCCTCGAAATCAACCTCTCAAGTTTCAACCTCCATATCTATCGAGCCCAGAAGTGATTTAATGACAACAATAAGCAAAGCTTTATTTATATTATTATATATAATTTTTAAAACAAAAATGCTTCCTTTCTCTGTTAATGTTTCCTGCCATCATTTAATTTCCATTAACATATGGATATCCACAACCAAATCAATAATGAAAACATGCATTAACAGTTTTGAACATTAAAATACCACAATCCACTCCAGCTAAAAGTGTAAGAACCGTAATTGGAAAAACGTCAACAACAGCAGAAAATGGTATCAAATAGTGACGATTTAGTATCTTAATTCTAGAAAAGTAAAAAACACAACCAGAGCCAGCTCGCTTTAAATTTAACATTTATAGAAAGTTAGAAACACCTAACCGTGATTAACCATATTCACAAGCCATTTTCTTTTTCCTTATTGTTGATTTATTGAATGGAAGCGAAAGAGCACGCAATGATCCAAAAGTTTCTATTTTTAGGATAGTCTAATTAAAGCCCCTAAAGCACCCACACGTAGTGAGGTTTAATTTTGAATTAGCATGGGCAAAATGGAAACTACAGTTGAAGCCCTAAACCCCAAAATTAAGAGCATAAGCAGAGCAATTAAGCATGTATCAACACTAAGTCAAGCAAATTAAAATGGAAATTGAAAGGAGAAGACATACAAGGGAAAAAGAGCTTGTTGGAAGGGTCAAGCTTGAGACGACGTCGTGTTGGGAGAAACGACCTTGCGACAGAAGAGACGGAAGTAGAGGCATGCGTGGAGGAGGAGCCATCGAGAGGAGGATTGTGTGAGTTAGGGTTGGTGTGGTGGTGGTAGCCGTGATGAGACGACGCCGTGGTGGTAGTGTTGGGAGGGATGGCGGCGGAGGTAGCTGAGGAATGGCGAAAAGGACGCTTGAATAAGTTCCAGACCTTAGGTTCCGAGTGAGGCTTGGGTTCGGGTACGGCCATTCGTTCTTCTTCTTCTTTTTCTTCTCCTGATCAGAAACGAGAATTGGTGTGAGACAGTGAAAGAGGGAGAGAGTCTGACGGGAAAAGGAGCAAAACGACTTTAACGACGACTCAAGAGAGTGGAAAGTGAGGCTTGACTTTTTTGTTAAAGGTATAAACGACGTCGTTTATGTTTTACGAGGCGGATGTGAGAGAGGCTCTGAAGTGCGATGTACAAGTTAGTTTCAAGTCCACGCGTTTGGCGTTTTCTTTTTCTTCTTTTTCTGGTTAAGTTGTTGTTGGATTAGCGCAGCAGAGTGATTGGGGATGGTAGTGCAATTGCCAATTATGCGCCGAAAACGTGTTTTCTCTTATTGGTAGGGACCTCTCTTAAGAATTAACAAAACTTGTTCACATTGTGTAGTATGGGGTTTGACTTTTCGGACCAATGCGTATAACCCTTCCTCATCTTTTTTTTTTTCCCTTTCCTACGTTTCTTTCTTCAATGGAATGTAGTTTTCACTTCTTGCTCTTGCTTGCTTCTTTAATTTACGGGAAAATTCAACATATTCATCTCATGAAAATAAATTTATATTTGAATTTTTCCATAAACATGCTCCTTCAGAATATATATAGTCTTGCTTAAGATATAAAAATAGTCATGTTTAAATGATCAATAATTATACATCTCTTTAAATAAAAAATATTTTTGTTCATTTTTTAATAGTAATTCTAAGGAAATTAAAGGAGTATTCTATCGTCACAATGTTATATTGTTTATATATTTTGCCTTTTCTAGGTATGGTGGTAAATGGTAAGAGAGGAATGTCAACGTTGGACTAAACAAGTTGGGTTTACTGCTTAGCTTCCCTCCACTTACAATCTTCACTAGCCTGTGCCACATGAATGTGTGATTTTCTTTTTTTTTTCCAGGAGCATACCTGATTTTGTTTCAAAAATATTAAAGCCCAAATCCATCCCCAGGCATGACCTCTTGTAATTCTAAGCCATTTCTCTTTCTTTTTGTGAGAAAGGTTGTATATTAAGCCCATTAGTTTTCAAAAAGTAGTCAATATCAATTTTGCTATCATTTTCTTCTTGTTTTATAATTTTATTGGCCGGTATAGTATATACGATTATAATGATAATTCTATGTGAATAAATAATTTTGGTCAATCAAGTCCAATTAAGTCATTTATTTTTATGCTAAATAAAAATTTTTTTTATGACAAATAGAACTTTATTTATGTGCAATTTTTTATACTATTTGATACCAAAATAATATTTTATGTAGCATAGAAATAAATCACTTGGTTGCAGTTGGTTAGCCAAAATCAATTGTTCAAATAGCATTACCCATAAGATTAAACTAATCCATATTGTTATCATAATTAGTAGAAGAATTAAGGGTAAAGTTAATAACAGAAAGTTGTTGTACCTAAAACAATAAACAGAAAGAATTTAATTGATTTTTGAAACTAAGCAAACACAAGCTGACTTAGTTCACCGGAGTTATATGTATGTGTTTATTTTATATCAATATATCGATGACTTGTATATATGTAAGTGGATGACTATGAGCTACAAAACCCCAAAATTTGGGAAGAAATTATAATTTACTCGATATGTTAGGCTTAAAGGATATAGACAAAATATAGCTTAGGGACAAGATCTAACAAACAATAATCCACGTACACAAGCTATAGATCAGAAACTAGCATTATGCATGACATGAAAGTTTCTTACTCTCAAGGAAATCAAACACACGAGAAGATAAGCAAGCAAGGCATCTTAATTTTTGTTCTTAATATAAAGTAAAATTTGGTTTCATATTATAATTAGTTGTTGACTAGCTACGGCTTCAATATTTTCAAAGTAAGTGAAGCTTATATGCTTATTATTAATTATTGGCCCAAAATTAATTACTTCAGCCTATGTAAACCTAAGGGAAGAAAGTTATAGCAAGCTAGCCAAAAAGAGATGAGCTATATTAGAGCTTGAAATACTTTGTGTTATGACTTATGACGTCTTCTTATGTATAAAACAATTTCATTAGAAGCATGAAATACATTCTTATCACCAATCATCCTAAATTCTAAAGTATAAAATCTTAATTTTAAATTTATTATAAATTTTAAAATCTAAATATTAAATTATAAACTCTAAATCTTAAATATTAAATTCTAAATTCTAAATTAAATGATCTTAAAAGCTACGATAATTTTATTATTTAACATTGGAAATTTTACTAATATTAACTAATAAAAGTTTGATTTCCTGTAATTTTATTTTCAAATTAAGCAAGACAGCTCCGAGGTGGAATTATTGGAAGTATCCGTACATGCAAGGTTAATTAAATATTATTGTCTGACTTATACCTTGGATTAGGCATAGTAGAAAGAGACTCCCCTTCTGTTTTAATCCAAGGAATTGCACAAGTACTTGTATTAAATAATAAAATTAGAATAAAAACAAAGATGATGATGAAATTTACACACATAAACTTACTTTTTATAAAGAAATATTAAATTACCATATATGGTTTCAACTTTCAATGCATAGAATAGTATAATAATAACAAAAGCATCCTTATCTTAATTATTGAGAGAACTTGACCTTTCGCTATAAGTCTTTAAGTATTCAATTATTTAATTAACAAACATTATAAAGTAAGTGATTTTTCAAAGTAAATCCAGGTCATACATATAGACGCCAGCTTCACCGCAATAGGCAGAGGCAGAGCACAGCAGTGCATCTCACAAAAACTAAAAAAAGACTTAAGAATATACTCAACACTAATTTATTTTATTTTTGAAAAAACAAAATAAAAAGCGCATTCTAATATACTTAAATTTGTATTTTTTCTTCTTCTTCTAAAGACATGTACTATATAGTACAGTGGTATTGACTGTTGGAATAATTGGAGATGCAAGTGCAAATTATTGGATGTGCATGTCGTATCAGGATTCCATTTATTTATTTATTCTGCTAGCAAAAGGTCACCGAGCAAATTTAAACAACACTTGGAAGAATAATTTTCGTTTTCCTTGATTGTATTTATCAATAAACTGATATTATGTATAAGATATCAACAGATATAATAAGATACGAGTAGTCATTTTTCAGAGATCAATATATATATATATATATATATATATATATATATATA
>JASCZI010182298.1:8387-19752 GCA_036250425.1 Stylosanthes scabra
GAAAATCAATAAGTAGGGAGTTAGAATCAACAAAGGGTATTACCTGATTAGAGTGGTCACGGAGATAGCCGAGGAAGGGAACCCAGTTATGGTCCCAGAAATTAATTCTGGCACCATCTCCCACACGCCAGATAATGTTTTCTTCAACGTCTTTCCAAGAAGCAGTAATTCCTTTCCATAGGTTTGAAGAGTTTGCTCTTCTGTTGATTTCAGGCAAGATGTCATGACAACATTTATATTTAGTTCTTAGGACTTTTTCCCAAAGAGAGTCTTTCTTCTCAATAAGTCCCCACCCAAGTTTCATCATAAAAGCATGGTTGACTTCTTTAGCTTGTCTAATGCCAAGACCACCATTCTTTTTAGATTTGGTAACCTTCTCCCAGCTAAGAAGATGGATCTTTTTCTGCTGTTGGGAGTTTCCCCAAAGAAAGTCCCTGCATTTACGATCAATTAAGTTACTGGTAGAAATAGGTAAAAAAATAGTCTGCATAGTATAGCTAGGTAAAGAAGAGAGAACAGATTTCACCAAAGTGGTCCTTCCAGCTAGGGATAGGGAAGAAGCTTTCCAGTTACTCAGACGAGAATTCATCTTCATGATAATCTCTTGATAAGTCTCTCTGTTAACCTTGGAGTGCAGAATAGGAACCCCGAGGTATTTTCCTAAGTTGTCCGTTCTAGTGAAGTGAAGATAGCTGCTGATTTCATCTCTAATATTGTGATTGACATTTTTAGAGAAGAAAATTCTAGTTTTTTCCTTACTAACTCTTTGGCCAGAGCTTTTGCAAAACTCATCTAAGATCTTGCCAATTGTCTCAGCTTGTTGCAAATTAGCCTCAGCAAAGAGAATGAGGTCATCAGCAAAGCACAAGTGAGATAATTCTGGACCCTCTTTATTAAGTTTGATAGCTTTCCAAAATTCGTGCTCACAAGCAGCTCCAATAAGCTGGGATAGACGCTCCATGCACAGAACAAAAATATAGGGGGAGATAGGGTCTCCTTGTCGGATTCCTCTGGAAGGAGTAAATTCCTCTAAGGTCTCACCATTCCAAAGCACCCTCATTTTAGTAGTGGAGATACACATAGATATGAGATTGATGAAGTGCTCAGGCAAGCCGATGTCTTCAAGAGTATCCCGAATAAAGTTCCATTTGAGTCTATCGTAGGCTTTCTCTAGATCGATCTTGATGGCCATCCAACCTTTGCACCTTTCTTATTACGCATAGTGTGAATGACTTCCTGTGTGATAATAATATTATCTGAAGTGTGTCTTCCAGGAACAAAACTGCTCTGAGTTGGTTTAACAAGCTTATCCATAATCCTCCTCATATCCTAGCAGCAAGAATCTTAGTAACTATCTTGTAGGAGACATTGCAGAGGCTGATTGGTCTCATCTGTTTGAGGTTCATGACAGGATCCACCTTAGGTATAAGAGTAATAAGGGTCTCATTAAGCTCTTCAATTCTGTGGGGATCCGCAAAGATAGCTTTGATAAGGAAGCAAATATCAGGCCCAACAATATTCCAGTTCTTTTGGTAAAAGATGGCGTGAATTCCATCTCTTCCTGGCGCCTTAAGGCCTCCAATGCTAAAAACAGAGTTCTTTATATCCTGATCAGAGACAGAGCAATCAAGAGACAAAAGATCATTATTAGATAGGGGTGGAAAAGCATGATTAAGAATAAAAGGAGAATAAGGCATATCATCAAAGTAAAGAGTAGAGTAGAAAGAAGTAGCCATGTGTTCAAGGATAGAGTTGTCACTGATCCAATGTCCTTCTTCATTCTCAAGAGACTTGATTCTGTTGCACCTTCTTCTTCCATGGTTGACCCGTGGAAATATTTCATATTCCTATCTCCCATTTCAATCTATTTGCACCTAGACTTCTGGTACCATAGAATTTCCTCTTGATTTAGGATTTCTTCGTACTCCTTCCAGAGAGAAGATTGTAATTCTTCTAAGAATTGATTGTTCCTATTGTTGTTAAGACTTCTAGTAATTCCTCGCAGTCTTCTAAGTATCTTGCTTTTCCTCTTGTGTATATTTCCGAAAACAGAAAAATTCCAATCTCTTAAAGTCTTTTGAAATTGATTAATTCCATTTGACCAAAAGCCTTCAATCTTCCAATTATTCATGACCAAGTTCTGGAATTCTGGATGGGTGAGCCATGCTGCAAGAAATCTGAAGGGTCTCCTACCCCTATTAGGGGGAGAATTAGGGGCTAGTTGGAGATATAAAGGACAATGGTCAGATTTCATCATGGGGAGGTGTTGGATTCTAGCTTCCGAAAAGAGGATTTGCCAGTCAAGATTACATAATCCCCTATCCAATCTTTCGACTAAGGTACCTTTCTTCCAAGTAAAGGGCCATCCAGAGTAGCCCAGATCGAGAAGACCGCAGTCAGTGACACATTGCTGGAAATCAGCACAGGCTCTATGAGTATCTCTATTGGAGCCACCATTTTTCTCAAAATCATGCAGAAAAGCATTGAAATCCCCAATTAAGCACCAAGGGAGATTATTATTGGAATGCAATGCACGAATATTCTCCCATAGTTGTCTTCGACCAATTCTTTGAAGGCTACCATAAATGGCAGTAATAGCCCAGGGAGCAGAGTTGTGATTGCTAATTTTCATGTGGACAAATTGCCGGTGGTGGGACAGAATCTCAACGTTCCAAATATTAGTGTTCCACAGGCACCATATTCCTCCAGAAACCCACTAGCTTCCTCAGAGAAGCACCCGTCGAAAGGTAGTTTTTCCCTAATAATCTGGCCTCTAGATCCACTTATATGTGTTTCAAAGAGCATGATAAAACTAGCATCAAATTCATGTTTCAAGTCTTTAATAAGGGAGGGAAACGATTTGTTAATGGTACCTCTGCAATTCCATGCGATTAGATTCATCAAAACTAAGGAGAAGGAGGGGTTGGTCACAAGAGACCGACAATCAAGGTTGGGACCTTGTCCTAGCAGAACCACTGCTCTGGTCAAAAGAGACCTGCACCGCTGGGGATGGATTGCCTCCATGTTCTCCCACCTTTATGTCTGGCAGCTTCTTCTTGATACTGTCACCTCCGCCCACCATGTGAGAATCAGTAGATTTCTGATGGAAGAGGGGATTCTCAGTGAGGAAGGGGTTAGTTACTACGAGGGATTCAAGATTCTGTCTAGCCACTTTGGAGGCTTCAAAGGCTTGAGCCTGCTCTTGGTTTAATCTTCTCATCTCTTGCAAGATTGCTTGGTCTCTTAGTAGCACCTCTTCATTATGAGAAGATGAGGGCGAAGCTATGGTGGTTGCTGTTGTCTTCTCGGATGAGGAAGGAACAGGATCCGAGACTTTACTCTTTGATTTCGGGTTTTTGTTGGTTTGGAACGGCCCAGATTTGGTAGGTCCTTTTCTATGGGCTTGGGAGTTCTTCCCAGCACCAGGCTTCAAAATCTTTTTTTTGAATCTGGTTAACATAAGTAGGAGATTTTTGGGTTTTATTGGGCTCACCATCTCTAGGCCCAATTTGCATGGGTCCTGCGCATTGTTGCTCACTCTGCGGAACAGAATCCTGCAATTCTTCATCCGAATCAACGTGAATGAGGAAATTAAATCTTGAACCTGAATCGTGGAGGTTATCATTTGCTTTCAAGTTTTTCATCTTAGGGTGAGATTCCCTTTTATTCGCTATCGCCTTGGATCCGGCCTTGCCTTTTTCAGGTTTCTTTCTGATATGACGCTTAACCATCATCCACGGACCGAAATCTATTTGCTCTTGATTATTTTTGGTAAGAGCATTGACAGTGTTTCCTTGATTGGCATCAGAATCTGCATTTATTTCGGAGGATTGAGTAGTTGCACCACATTTTCGGCCGCCCTCCTCCACCCTAGCTTCGCCGGAGGTAGTGTCATTGGGGTCGTCACCTTGTGGTATTGGTGAGTCTGGGAAAAATTCCTCCCGATGCCCATATTTCCCACAAGAAAAACAGATGAGATGTAAACCTTCATACTCTACATAGAGTGTGGATCCGAGAACGGAGATCTTTGGAACAAGCTGCTTTGACAAGTCAATTTCTACACAAATTCTTGCAAACTTCCCCCGCGAGTAAATGGATGTAGTTTTATCAATCTTCAGCATGGTTCCTAGAGCAGAACCTACTCTCCATAAGAAACGGGGGTTGTAGAGCTCAATGGGTAGGTTAGGAATGCACACCCAAGCCGCAATCTTGTTGACAACATTAGTTGAGGCTCGGAAGAGTGGTCTCCATCTTTGGACAATTAAGTAGTGCCCAGCTATCATCCATGGACCTTCTAGGAGAGCATGGTTGTAATCCTCCTCATCTGTAAAATGAACAAGAAAGTAGTCACGACCCATATCTATCACACTAATCTTACCTTTTCTTGCCCAATCTCGCTCAAGGCGCTGTTCCATGAAGCCCAAGTGAACTCTTTTGCCAAGAACCTTGACAATCAAGGCTGCTCGCCATGGTTTACACCATTCATCGAATTCCTCTTTGGAGACGGGAATGGTTGGGCAAGGATCGAAAGCTTTCCCTTCACCAGAGGGAGGTTATTCATCTTTATACCAACGATCTTCAGGATTAGGATCATCCTCATGAACATCACTCAGATCCAGATCAAGGTTTTCCACAGCGGGGCCTTTAGGGATGAGCAAGGATTCTTTGTAAGAGACTGTTGGTGGGGTATTAGAGTTACTTCCAACCACCACATCCATGTCCACCGAGAGTTGATTGAGTTCTACTCCTTCTCTGGTTTTAACTTTCTTTGTACTTCGAAACAGGAGGTCTTCTTCTTGGGAGGAAACCCTAGCAGAGCCTTTTTGGTCACTCATATCTCACGATATCAAAATATAGTTTGGTCTTTCTTATACCAATTTAATAACCCCTTGTCATACACGCGTAGGTTGTTTTCTAAAACATATGACTATATAAATTAGAATCAAAATGTATAGACTAATTAATTAATATTAAAATAGTGATATAGTAATGAAATAAGAGTAGTATTGTGTCAACAAAAAAAAAATAAGAGTAGTATTAAGTAACCAATAAAATATCAACAAATAATTAATTAATAGAAAAGAACCACTCTATACAAAAACGACATAAAAACTAACCATCTAAAATGGTATAATAAATACTAGTTATCCGAAATGGTAAAATACAGATCATTCGAAATAGTAGAAAATAAATTATTGGATGCGAAACAACAGAGAATAGATTATTCAAAAAGATGATACTAACTCGATAATGATGATTAATGAAATTGTTGACTAATTATTTGTTAAAAAATATTTACTCTCAATTATTTCACATAAATTTACTATGTTAAATCGTTCAAAGTAATAATAACTAAAGTTTCAATACTATTATATTAATATAACTAAAAAAATTAACATAATTCATAGTTATTATTTTTGTATATATATTAAACTTCTATTTTTATTGTATTCTCACGGACAATGTATGTTGTAACAACCTATTCGATGATCATGAATATTATTCTAAATAATTAAAATGAGATAGATATCATGGATAACATATAAAAATTGTCATAAAAAGCATAAATATATTCTCCTTAAAACTATGCACTTAATATGAATATATATAATATTAGTAGGCAACCCACGCCATCAATAAAAAGTTTCAAATGAAATATCGAAAAAAGTCATCAAACATTTATTCATAAATTATATTTTATCATTTTTGTTATAATATATATAGGGTTAGTAGCATATCTAGTTTAATAAGAAAATATCAGTCATAATAGATAACATAAAAGATAAACAATAAAGAAACATAATTAACTAATGATATTCTATCATATTCTCTCACTTGTAAGTGAATATAAATCACATTTTAAATTCTATTAATACCCTTGATTTCCTTCCAAAATTGTCTATCTTTAATTACACCAAATAAAAAGTGCAAATCTCCTGAGTGATACTATTTTCACACCAAATTTAGTTATTAAAATTAACCATTAATTTATAATACACATTAAAATATAAAATACACAATAAAAATAATATTACAATAAAATTATATATATATTTATGTATAAATATATGATGACTTATTTTTATGGTTAATTTTGATATGCAAATAGAATTTTTATATATTAAAACTACTAAAGAGCGAGCCATTAGCCCATTATTGAATTGATATTTTATATGCCTGAAGTCATTTTGCATAATAACATACCGTTGTTCATTGTTTTTATTTATTTGGATTCCAATTTCTTTCATCTTTTTGTTTTCTTTTTCTACGTAGGTCCATTATTAATATTATAAATTCAATAATTATGAAAACGCTTTGTTTTCGTTTATACATGATATTGTATTATTTGATCAACCAAACGGATATTATGTCTATAAAATTAAAAACATTTTACTATTATAAATATAAGTATAAAATTATGGATGTTATATATAAAAAATTATAGATGTATGTATGTTATAGGTAAGTATAAAATTATAGATATTAAGTTATATTAAAGATATTTTTAATTACTTCTACTATGCTAAACAAGAAATAAATAAATAAATAAATAAATAAATAAAAAGGTAATGGATTTTAAAAAAATATATATGCGCATATTCGGCTCGAAACTTGCACAAAAACGAAAATAGGGAAAATAATCAACTAATTTAATAGAATTTCTGTTTGTAAATAATGTTCTTGCCGTAACGATAATAAATTCATTTAAATATTATCAAAAAAATTTCTCAACTAAAAAACTGCATCTATCAATATTTTTATTTTATATTGGTCTAAATTATTCTAGGAGAAAGAAAATAATGGTAATATCATATTCTAATAATTTATTTCTAAAATATTTAATTTGTATATGCAAATAACTCATAAATAGATAACAATTAATCTTGGCTGCAGTTCCCCCCAGTGCCGCAGCCAACAATGGCGTGACTCATTTTCCCCAGTGCCGCAGCTACTCATCGCAGCATACCTTCCCCTATGCCAATGCCACGTGGTCGTGACACTCCACCAAAGTGATTGAACCAGTGTCGCACCCCCTACCCGCGGCACTAGCTTGTTTCTCCGACGCCCCCTCTCCCCCCGTCACTGCACACATATAATAAGTAAATATTCATAACTTTATTTTATTTGATAAATAAAACTTTTATTTTATTTATTTTAAAAAAAATCCTCTTCTTCACCCTAATTTCAGTCGTCGCCCACAGCCCCTCAGCTTTCTTTCCCAAACTCAGTTTCAATCAGTCTCTCCCTGCGTTTGTTCTCAATCTTTTCCCCAAGTTCGCGTTCATTCCACCGGTGCTTACATCGTGTTCGTCCTGGTGTTTCTGTTGCAGTCATTCCTGTTTGCCGCATTGTCCTGCATCCTCTCTTTGCTTGCCTCCGACTCCAACGTCGTACATGCTCCCTCTGTTCTTGCTCGCGTAGTAACCATGCATGTTCGCGTCATTCTTGGGGGGTCTCACATTTTTTTTCTTTCCCCCATAATTATTTATCAATTATTTTGTGCTTATCAAAATAATTTAAAAAAAAGCAAAGAGAAAGAAGGAGGAGGAGATATCTGAAACTGGTGTTTTATGTGTGCGTGTTGATTATTGTGTGCTCATTAATTTTTTAGCTCCGCTTGTGAATTGAGAAGAATCCAAAACAATTCTGCTACCTGTACACACAAACACATAAAACATACAAAATTGCCCCACTCTCATCCAAGCGCGTGGCCTGCACTCCCAACACACACCTTCCCACGCGTTCTCACGCGAAGAAAAAACCCTCAACTTCCTTCAAATATGGAAATGGCCCACCAAAAAAAACCCATCTCTTCTACCCAAACTTTTCACTATCCCTCCCACCTCTTCTTCTTCTTCTTCTTCTTCTTCTTCTTCTTCACCGCCTCTGCCTCCATCTCTACCTCCATTTCGTACTCCGCCTCCACTTGATACTCCGCATCCGCCTCCACTTCCACTTCGTACTCCGCCCCTTTTTTTTCTTCTTCCTCCTCCTCTTTCTCCTTTTATGTTACGTTGTTGTTGTTGTTGATGTTCTTCTTCTTTTCTTTTTTTTCTTCTTCTCCTTCCTCTGTTACTTGATGGTGGTTGTGGTTGTTGTTGTTGTTCTTGTTGTTGTTGTTGTTACATGGTGGTTGTCTTCTTCTTCTTCTTCATCCTTTATTACATGGTGGTGGTTGTTGTTGTTGTACATGTTGGTTTGAATTTGAGTGTTTGAAAACCTTGAATGCTAAATGCTAAATTAATTTAGGATTTTGTACACCTCGTTTTTAAATTCTGCTCAAATTGATTTAGGATTCTGTTCATCTCATTTTTAAATTCTGCTCAATTGGTTTTAGATTCTATTTTTTGTTTAAATCTGAGTGTTTGAAAACCATTTAATTCTGAATGTTAAAATCATTTAGGATTCTGTTCACCTCATTTTTAAATTTTGCTCAAATATGAATGTGTATATTATGTTCAACCCATATTCAAATTCTGCTCAAATTGATTCCAGAAACTGTTTTTTATTTGAATGTGAATTTTTGAAACCCTCAAAATGCTGATTGCTATAATTGTTTAAGATTCTGTTCAACCCATATTCAAATTTTGCTCCAATTGGTTTTGCATTCTTATTTGGTTTGAATCTGAGTATTTGAGAACTTTGAATGGTGAATGATAAAATTATTTTGGATTCTGCTCATCTTAATATGAAAATTCTGATCAAATTGGTTTTGCATTCTCATTTGGTTTGAATCTGAGTATTTGAGACCCTTGAATGGTGAATGATAAAGTTATTTTGTATTTTGCTCATCTTAACATGAAAATTCTACTCAAATTGGTTTGCATTCTTATTTGGTTTGAATATGAGTTTTTGAGACCCTTGAATGGGGAATGATAAAGTTAGTTTGGATTCTGTTCATCTTGACATGAATATTCTGCTCAAATTGATATGAAAATTCTGCTCAAATTGATTTTAGTTTCTTGAGCAGAATTGTAAATACATTGAGCAGAATTTTAAGTATGCATAAGAATTCAGATTAACCAGAATTTAAAAATTACAATGAGAATTGTATTCACATCAAATAAAAGAGGACGTAAAGTGTCAACAAATCCATGAACCTACAACAAAAGAAAAAGGAAAGACGAAGCAAAAAGAAAGTGGTGAGACCAAAAGAACAATAAAGAGACCTGATGTAAGATATATAACAATTGAATTTTTTAATCCATCATTTCTTGTCAAACATTGTTCTAACCTAATTATGATTTTACCCTCACGAGTACATGTGAAGAGTAGATTCTTGATTGCACCAGTCTCTTTATTCCTCTGTGAATTTCTTATTTTTGTAGCAAAATCAGCTCGTTTGTCATACTCCTTGTAGAAATCATTAGCTTCTATGCATGATACAAATGTCATCCCTGAAATTCAACATTTAAGAAACACAAACAGAATCCTAAATCAATTTGAGTAGTATTTCAATATATCACAAACATATACAGTTGGACATACCCCTGAAACAATTTGAGCAGAATTTAAAAATGCGTTGAGCAGAATCCTAAATCAATTTGAGCAGAATCCTAGATACTCAAAACCAAAACCTAAATCAAGTGAATCTAAATCAAGTTCAAACCACAAAGAAACTCACACATAAATTCAACATTTAAGAAACACAAACAGAATCCTAAATCAATTTGAGGAGCATATTAATATATCACGAACATTTACAATTAGACATAGCCCTGAAACAATTTGAGCATAATTTAAAAATGCATTGAGCAGAATCGTAGATCGATTTGAGTAGAATCTAATAACAAGAACAATAACTACAAGAACAGAGCCAGAATTGAACCTAAAAATAAACAATCCAACAAGAATGAAGAATTTACAGAATGAAATAAACCTCAGAAAAAAATCAAATAGCAAGAACAATAAGAGTATTCAAATAAATCAAAACTTAAAAATACGTAAACACATTCAAAATTTATGAATTTCCAATTGCTCTATTGCAGAAAAAGAAAAAGAAAAAGAAGAAGAAGAAGAAGAAGAGAAAGAGGAAGAAGAAGAAAAGAGGAAGAGGAAGAGGAAGAGGAAGAGGAAGAGGAAGAAGAAGGACAGAAGAAGAAGAGGAAGAGGAAGAGAGAAGAAGAAGAAGAAGAAGAAGAAGAAGAAGAAGAAAGAAGAAGAAAAGAGGAAGAGGAAGAAGAAGAACGGAAGAAGGAGGAAGAGGAAGAAAGAAGAAGAAAAGAGGAAGAAGAAGAGGAAGAAGAAGAACGGAAGAAGAAGGAGGAAGACAAAGAAGGAAGAAGATGAGGAGAATGATGATGAAGAAGAAGAAGCGCGTTTTACAAGATGAAATGTTTTTTTGGGGGCGCGTGAATGACTTGTGTGTTTGGGTATGTGTTTGTATGAATCATGTGTTCACCTATATTAATTGAATCCAAAATAGATGTATAAACGTATATATGCTTGTATATGCTGTCATGCGTGTTTTATGCATGTTAAGCAGAAGCCAGTCTTTTGTGTGTGTGCACAAGTCTTCACCAGTTTTTGTTTATAAATAGTTTTATTCCAACTTAAAATTATTACAAAAAATTGTTTTCTGCAATAGGATTTTTTCATATCTGTGGAAGTTACTATGTTTAAGATCTAAAACACTCTACATGTGATGGAAAGTGGTTTTGGTCTATGATTTTGATGATATATTTTTCTCATTTTTAAATCACATTTTCCTTTCTATGGTTTCTAATTTTCTTTTCCAATGAGATTTTTACTTATGTTCTCAATCTATATTTTTATCTAAAGTCTAAGTCTGAATATTTTCTTGTGTGGCTTTCATTAACAAGAACATAATCAACCTTTCAGAGGGCAAGGGAAGCTTGCTTTCCTTTCTCAAGGCTAAAGGTTGGACTACATCTCTATATGCTGGTGTTGGGGATTAAGGAACTTATCTTTGTTTGTGTCCATAAACCTCACTGAGTATGGTGTTGAGAAGGTAATCACATATGTTTTTTATTTCATACTAAAGGTAATGATGACCTTGTGCAAGTACTACCACAACCCTTAACTTATGTAGTAGCTCCTTGCTAGTGACTCACTCACTCATCTCATATCTATTTTTGCTGCTTCTTGTCTTTGCCTTCTTGAATCCATTCAAACTCTTGTAGGGCCTTCAAAGAATTTACTAGCTTGTTACTAGTTAGCTTAATTATATCATCATCTTGTTAGTGTAACTGAGTGTGTCAAACACTCTTTATTCTCCCTTGGTATAAGTCAAATGTAAATGATTGATTTTGGTTAAGAAAATAGAAAACCGAGATAATAAGAAGTTTAAGGAATGTGTCTTTGTAGCATGGTGTATGTTTTTATTATAATAGACTATAGAGAA
>JASCZI010182299.1:0-10139 GCA_036250425.1 Stylosanthes scabra
CCGAGCTTGGAGTGCTCTGTATTTATAGGCCAAAATTGGTCACAGTTCGCCTAGACATTGGGCGAACTGTGACCACTCTGACAATCGTACACTGAGGCACTGAAAAATGGTCACAGTTCGCCTAGTGTCTAGGCGAACTGTGACCATGGTTGCAGTTCGCCTAGTGATGCGGCGAACTGCGACCACCTGCGGCAAAAAAAAGTTGGACAGCAGTAAATAATGCTGTGTTAATTTTTTAACGGAAATAAAGTTTTTATTTATTTTATTCTAGAAAAATTTCCCAAATTATTGTATACAAATTATTTTAATAATAGACGAATAAATTAACTATTTGATCAATAAAAGAGTAGTCTAGAAAAAAAAAAAATAATCATATACTCAAACATATCATGTGTTGGTAACGGTAAGACCAACGTAAAATTTTTTGTTAATTTGGAGACAGTAGTGATATTAATGTGATTCATAACCATATGATTTATATATGGATAACCATGCAAATTGATTATGTGATATAAAAACCACTTAACTACCAAACTGATGATCTCGATAATTAAACCTGCTTCCTCCAAAATTGGAAAAAAGGAAAGTTTATTTGGTAAAACTTATGACCAATTCACCATCCACTTTGGGACATGGACAGAATGAAGCCATAGGCCATATAGCTCTTTGGGATAGCTATGATGATATTCCATAGCCTTTTCAGAAAGAATCACACAGAATATTGAATGACGAGAGAAAAATCACACTAATTCTCATAATTATTGTCCTTGTGCTTATCTTTTTTTACTGTTACTGTGGATCAGATAGCATACCTGCCTCCATAATGTTCAATAAGCATGCACGTTGTTGTTGGGAAGATTGTTCATTATCCATAACATTTTTTACCAATTCATTCCCCCCACAAATTAAACAGATAATTTCGGATGCAATTTCATTTATATGTTGCATATTTTCAGGAAAGAATGCAGCCATTATTGATATAAGAGGTTTGATTAGCAACAAACAATAAACTGCTCTAATAAGTTGATTTTATTTCCTTTATGTATATGCATTTTGTTTTAGCATTGACTGTGTCAATCTATTTTACAAAAAGACAAACATTTTATTTGTCCTCTTTTGTTGTCCTATAAGAAAGTGAATATAATTATATAATCCTCTGACAGAACAGAAAAAAGGAAAGTGAAGATATTCCATTTCTGATAACCATGATTCTGTTTTCCAAATATGTGCCTCCTCATTATTCCCTTCAGGCCTTCAGTTTCTAGCAGAAACCTTTCATATAATGAGAAACGATGTTTATAGATTAGGAAACATTTCAAATATACTAAATTACTAATAATACTATGGAAATTATTGATCTCACTTATAAAATAATTTGAAAATTAAATTAATATATATATTTTTTTAAAATTCTCTTATTTAAAAAAATTCTCTTATTTAAATTAAATTAAATTAATATCTCATCCCTGTAAACTGCAATAAGAGTAATGATAAGAAGATAATAACACAAAATGAATATATTTAATTTACCAATAATTAATGAATAAAAATAAAAAAAAGTCCGACTGATTTTTATTGTCTATCATATATTTGCCTTCCTATCATAAAAATCCAATTGTCATTCATGTAAATGATGCATATCTCCAATTAAATCCAATTGATTCATATCATAATAGAGGCTGTTACAAAAACTTAAAGGTCACGTAATCAAAATAGAAGATAATAATTGGAGAAAATACGAGGCAAGTGTTACTCACCTTTGCCTATAAATTGATATCACTTCACAAACAAAGAACACACCATACCTCAAGCAGTTTTTTACCTTTCTTTCTCAAGTTCTGTGGAATCTGCTGCTTCATCAGTAGTAGTAAGGCTTACATCCTTTGCACTCTTTCACTTTTCATTTGCTAGTTTTCAATTTTAATTCTCTCTTTTTTAATTTATTCATGTGAACTTAACATTCACCTTGTTTGGCCTCACTATAATGTAACTTTTCTCAATACTCTAGAAATAGTTCCTCTTCTTATTTTCTTTATAAAATAATAAAAAATTGCTCTGATAGATAATTTTGACTTATGTTATGAGTGAGTAAAATTGTGATCGCACTAACAATTCTCAATATTCTAAACTCTGAAGTCTAAAATTAAATTTTGATTATGTCTTTTAAACTAACAATTAAAGTAGGTTTTATGTTACTCTAACAATCTTTAAGATTTTATTACGAACTAAAAAGCCTTTGATCTGTTCCATTTTTCACTCTTGTAATTGTATTTTTTTGTATTAGAGAGGAAGATCATCATCAGAATGAGCAAGAACAACAACAACGAGGACAAGCACGACGACGTGGTGTGGAAGAGGAGGGAGCCTGGGATTTACAAGTCATGGGACGAGGCAAAGGAGGCTTATGGCCGTCCTGGCCCTTGGGAGAGCGGCAAAGGCTCGTGGGGCTCCCAATCCCAAAGTGCTGAGTCTAATAATAAGAACTCTGGGAGTTCTGGAAGCACCGTTACCTCCGTCACCTCCCAGTCTAAGGCACCTGACGGGGGCTCCAAGTAAAGTTATTATTAACCCGGAAGACCCTACCCTAATAAGATGAAGATGATAATATTGTTAGTAGTGTCAAGTGTGTGACTATGTTTATGTGTGTGCTTCCTTTTGCTTTCGCGTTTTAATCTTATCTGTCTTTTGTGATTAATGAATAATAATTAGTAAACCTGTTTGCCTTATTTTACTATAATCATCTAATAACATATGCCAATTGGTTTAGTTCAGATGGTGCACGTTATTTTGCTAAATTTTCTATACTTCGGTATCTTGTCTCGAAGCCTCCCAATGTACACAAAAAATAAACTACTTTCATCCCGTGTAGTGTAGACTGGGGTTGGTGGCTTCAGGCGATGAAGAAGAAAGGTTGGGATTGGAACTGGGGCAATGTTAGTTATAACTTATAATTGAGAATGTAAGTTTAGATCAGGTAAAGTTAAAAGGAATAATTTAGAATTTTGAGAGACTTTTTTAGAGTTTAGATAATTATGTCAACTTCAATCCTCATTCATAATAAATTTGTGTGCATTCTGGATATTTATGTGTAAAAATAATGGTTTACTCTACTATTATGAGCAGCTAAAATTTTCACTTTTATCAAACTCGCTCTAAGTGACTAATGCACTGGCCTCTTAAAAAATGTTGCACCTAAGTTCAATTCTGTAGAAGAATCATAACGTGTGAGTGAGAATGATTTACTCTCATATGTAAATATACTTATATAGAAAAATGTGCCATTTTATTTTTATTAATTTTTTATTAAAATAATTTTACATATATTTCTTCGATCTATTCACAACAAAACCTCTTCTTCGTAGAATCCTTCTTCCTATTTTAGGAAGCTTACTTTAGAGTTGGTGTTCAATCCACAGCATCCAACTATTTGAAGGAAACTATTTTCGGATCTCCTTCACATATGCACTGCATTTTTCAACATTAATCATGAAATTGAATTCATAATTATCAAAAAACTAATTCATGGCTGAAACAAGGTCTTCCATCTTTACACCTAAGAATCATGGCACCATTAATCTCTGTCACCTTTAGATCAATACAGACAAATACAATAGTGAAATAGAATAAATTTAACCCACAGTTGAAAATTAACTACAATGGACACCGTTAAACTGGAACACACATGCAACTTAACTTGTTGACTTGATCTAGGTTGGTTTTTTCCTAGCTGATCTTGGGTAGAAAGCCAAAATATATGAACATGATTACAAGACAATTTGACAAAGCAAGAATATAACAACTAACAAAATAAGATATCAATATACATACACTTGACCAATAAAGACTCTACACCAAAAAAACATATTATTATTCAATGAATTACAACAACTGGGTAAAGGGATAGAATCCTACGGAAAAGAAACATAAATTAAATTGGAAATAACAAGAACTCAGGCCTTCCTTCCACTGTATTGACATGCTTTTCTCTATAAGATAGGGCAAAGAGGACTTCAATCTTTCAGTTTACCACATCAGAACTATCCTCCGTGTTTGTTTCAGGTCCTGTATCCCAAATTGAATAAAGCATAAGATCATTAAGTTTCACTCATGAAGTCATACCATCACACAAATATAACAACCTACTACCAAGTTATAGAAAAAGTGAATAGTTGTCGTTAAAGCCAAATTCGGATTAGAATAAGAGATGTACACAGACAAACTGACGAAAACTCCCCAGATTAAGAAATAAGTAATTCTACTGAAATACTATATACATGACCACCAAGATAATAATTTTGGAAAGAAAAATCTAAAAAATAAGCTGGATCCAATAACTGATGGGATTATCCGTTACGCAGAAAAAAGTTGAACAACAAGTCAACATCTATGGCTTTGCAGACTAGAAGTGTGGTTTTCGAAATAAATTAATCATAGAACGCAACACATTTTTATAACACTAGCATTATAAAATGGCTTGGTTATTGTTTCTGATTAAGTAGATGAATTCTTATGAAATCCATAATGCACAAAATGAATACATAAACAAATTATTCCCAATACTGAAGAAGTTCAAGACTTCAAACAGCAAACCTCTAAAACTTTTCGGATTCCAGTAGCATCATAAGTAGTGACAAGCTACTATACCATTTTGACAACAATAACTTTTTGTTCAAGATGCTTCACAACACTACCATACTGATTGAAAAATCCAACAATGGAATCACAAAATTAAGCCAATGGAAAACAACATCAAACACAATGAACACAATTCGAGGTAACAACTCTACCAGCATTATGAATAAATAATAATCGTTCTGAAAAGGTGCTTCTGATTTGTCTTACTAATGCAAATTCTTCAACCATCTAAAATTAAGTACTTTTCAACAAACTTCGCTTATAACTTACTTCCAACTTCAAAAAGATTCAAATCTAAGCATTTTTCTAAGGTGGATCCTCACATGCACATGACTTAACGTGAAGTTGCTTGTTGAAAATCATTAAAATCTTTAGATGATTTGATATGCTTGACTAAATTGTCATTGTCATAGACTATCAACTTTCACAGGAAGTTAAAGTTAACTCTGCATTTGAGTTTTCTAATTCTGAAATGTTTGGGAGCTCATCTAACAAATCATTAACACATGTATCTAGTAACTGTAGCAAGTAAAAATTGAATGATCAACTCAACCCAATAACACAAAAATCAAGTACCTTCTTCTTCTCCTTCTTCTGCTACTCCTTCATCTTCATATTCCACTTCTTCTTCTTCTTCTTCTTCTTCTTCTTCATCATCGTCATCACCCTGGTAATTAACCCCATACCTCTGATTCAAGTAATCCACAGTTGCAGGTGTAAGCACAACCTTATCAGCATTCAAAATATCAAACAAATTCAGCGTCCTCGGCGTCAAAATCTTCACCGTCCCAATGTTCCGGCTCGAAAGCACAACGTTCTCCGGCACCTCCATCATCAAGAACATGGCCTTTTCCGTAGGGTCCAGTCCCCACCGCTTCATCGCCGCAATGAACTCCTTCGTCCTCGGCTTCCCCTGAAACTCCTCCGCGAAGTCCTCGACCACAAACGTGTTCACCGCCGCGCTCGCCATCGCTGTCGAAATCGCCAGCCTCTTCTCCTTCCTGTTGATTTTGATGCTCCAGTCCCTGGGCTTCGGCCCGAAAATGACACCACCGCCGGGCCTGAGCGGTGTCCTGTTGGAACCCCTGCGGGCCCGGCCGGTCTTCTTCTGCGGGTAGGGTTTCCGCCCTCCGCCTCTCACCTCGGCACGCGTGAGCGTCGAGGCGGTGCCGCGACGCTTGTTTTGAAGGTCGGTGATGATTGCGCGGTGGACGACGGCGCGTGCGGTGTCGGAAGGGGCGGCGCGGAGGTCTAGTTGTGCTTCTCCGATTTTGTCGCCGGAAAATGAAAGAAGCGGTAGGGTTGCGGCTTTGCAGGCGACGGAGAGAGAGTGAGAGGAGGGTTTTGGTGGGAATGTGAGTGGTTTTGATGGGGAGGGTAATTTGGGGATTTTGGGATTGGTGAAGAAGATTGAGGAAGAGAAGAAGGAGAGGGAGGTTGAGGTTGGTGTTGTAAGTGTTGACATTGTTGTTGGGGCTTATCCGAGTTTGGCTGAGTGAGTGACTCGCTCGCTCTTCACTCTCTGCTCTTGTTGCTGCTTCTGAAGTTTTATCCTATCCGCTAAGGAGATAGCGAGTGGTGGTTTACTGATGAAACAGCTAAACCAGCGTGCTTCATTTCATTATACTTGACTTTGAGTCTTTCTTTATTCCGGTATTATTTATTTTAATATAAAATAAAATATTATTTCGATCTTAAATAATAAAAAAATATAATTTAAATAAAATTTTATTTAATATTAAAATAATTTTATATTTAGTATAAAATAATTTAATTAAATTTAATTAATTAAATCACTTATTCACATAAAATTATTATTTATTTTTTAAATCTTTTAGATTATAATTAATTTACTTCAATTTTATTGAAAAATTAAGAAAAATTATCAAAACTATCCTAATGTTAAGAACACTGTAATTCGAATAAACAAAACTAAATTTATATTCATAAAAAAATTGTACTTTAATTAACAAAATTATCCAAATTCTTAAAATTATTTGTATACCAATTGTTACTTTTGTTATATTATATTTTTTTTTTGGTAATGCTAAGTGAACAAGTAATTTTGACCAACTAAGTACAACCAAATAATTTATTTTTATGTGAAATAGAAAACTATTTCGGTGTCAAATAGAATTTTATTTAGGTGCACTTTTTTATGCTATTTGACACAAAATAATACTCTATTTAGCATAAAAATAAATTATTTGATTATACTTGGTTGACTAAAACTACTTGTTCAAATAGCATTACTCAATTTCTTTTATGTTTTCTTCATTGTTAAAATTAGATTTACTTGAAGAGGGTGTCTTTAGAATAAAGTGATTTATCAATTAATTCTAATTAAATTAACCTATTTCAATAAAAATCTTCTTATAATTAAATATGTATAGCATATATTATGTGATTTGATTAAAAGTTGATTAAAATACTTGAATAATAAGTATTTTTTATTCTAAATAAATCATCTGATTTTTTAATAGAAATTGTTTAAAGATAATTTAATTATATCATATTTTATCTTTAGTTTACAACAATATTTAATAGTTAACAAATAAGTGATAACAATAAATCAACAGCCATTCTTCAATTAAAAAGTTAAAAATAAAATCATTTTAAAATTATTAACTCAATCTCATGTCAATAATACAATGATTTATTATATATATATAACTATTTCGATATTAAATAATATAAAAAAATATTGAAATAAATTTTTATTTAATATCAAATAATTTTATATTTAATATTAAATAAATAATTTAGTTAAATTTAACTGAATAAAATAAGTATTAGGAATATGTTATGCAGAAAAATAAAGAATTAATATTTGTTATGACTTGCTATTAGAAATAATAAATAAAATTTTGTAATTGTTTTTTTTTTTTAAATACATTAATACCTAATGAGAGTGTAAAAAAAAAATTAACACTTGACAAAAAGCTTTACTTTTTTTTATAGAATTAACACTTTATCTTTACTTTTAAAAATTAACCTATTTTAATCAGAATTATAAAAGAATTATGCTAGATGTATATTAAAATCAGCCATCAAATTAATTATTAGTATATAATACATATTAAAATATAAAATATATATGTAATTTAATTTATTTTTAATATGTATTTTATATTTTAACGTGTATTATACATTAATAGCTGATTTGATGATAGATTTAAATGTGCAAATAGAATTATTTAACATGAAACTTTACTTAAGGGATAACTTAATGCCGATTGCCAAGGCAGGAAGCACCCTTGTCACAGGGGATTGGTCAAACTCAAAACGAATTACAACCATAAAACGCCACCGTATGGGTCCACGCATTACACGATTTAATTTATTTTTTATTTTTTAAATTTAATTCAAAAGGAAGAAAAGCAGAAACAGAAGTAACAAATAAATGAATAATAGATTTTGGTTTTTGTTTTTCTCATCAAAATTTTCAACTCCGTTCCGTTTTTTCTCCCAAATCTCCCCCTCCACGTGGAGTACCGGATCCCTTTCTCTCCGCCGTTAACCCTCCTTTTTCCGGCGACTTCACGACCTCCTCCGATTCTCCTCCGCCATGAATACCGAGTAGTACGTTCCTCACTTTCAATCACTCTCGCTCCGTCGTGTTGTTTTATTTTTTAGTATCGGCCTTGATTGAATCTCTTGTGCTTCTTAGTGAATTGCGTTAGGTTTTTTCTTTTTTTCAATAAATTTGATTTCTTTGTCGTGATTTTCGTTTGGAGTTCCTCGAAACAGGAATTGCCGTCGTGGTTAGTTAATAACCCTAGATTGGATCAGTTTCATGAACTATGCTGTGAGGAGGTTGATTTTGCTTTTTTTTAATAACTAATAGAATTTCTTTATTATTATTATAATTATTATTATTATCTTGCAAAAGGTACTATAGTAGGTTCTGTGGAAATATATTTTTACTTTTCAAATTGTGTCCCTTTTTGGGTTAGTTCAGAGGTACCTTGATCAGTTGATCTTGTCTGTTATTGGTGAGCTTCTGTGTTTTACTTCCGAATATTTTAGCATTTTAATAAAATTTGACCCCAAAAAAAGGGAAAAAGAAAAGAAAAGAAGATAGAGTACAAACGAGAATTTTGGTTTATGATCGAATTATGATTCCCTTAACCTTGTTGCTTTATGTTTTTGGTGGGTGTTAGGGGGAATTGTTAGTTGGATTCCAAATTCCTGAATATATTTTTCTTTTAATTGACATAGGTAAGTGTGATGAGGACCTATGGTCCACCATTGTAATTATTGCTTCCTGCAATAATGCCAATTGATAAGATTTAAGATAACAATTGACACGGAGTTCATCCTTGTATTATTACATCTATGTTTTAAGGGAGATGGGAGATAGCCTGATGGCTTGGAATAGATAGATCCTAAGGAAATTCCGAAAGAACTTTTCAAAAGAGATTTAATCATAAAGGGGCCAAGTAAACATGATTCCTCATAGAGCTCAATAATATGGTTTGATCCATGTAGTCATTAAAACGTTGTTGTTGTTGTAGTAGCAGTAGCAGCATGAGTAGTAGTAGTAGTAGTAGTAGTAGTACATCTATGTTTGTTTTTTTGTGCATGAAATGATTTTGGTTGCCCATGAAACTGAGTGTCTGAAGCTGATCTCATTTGGTTGGAAACTTAATCTTTTGTGGTTATCCTTTGCAGTGATTATCTGTTCAAGCTCCTCCTTATTGGAGATTCTGGTGTTGGGAAATCATGTCTTCTTCTGAGATTTGCTGTAAGTTATCTACTGCTGCTAACTCCTAGACATTTTCTTTGTTGCATTCTTTTGCCTTGCTATCATTGTTGGTCTTTGAGTGAAAATGTGGTGCATAGTAAAATAATCTTTGATGCATTTATTATTTGTCAAATTTATATATTAATACATTGAGAGCTAAATACAATAGCTAAATCAATTTTATTGTTTATTTTCAGGATGATTCATACATTGAGAGCTACATAAGCACCATCGGAGTTGATTTTGTGAGTACATATACGGATGTTTAGCTTGAACTCATTTGGAAATTTTGTTTTTACTGATCATTTCATGTTGATGTATGTAGAAAATACGCACTGTTGAGCAGGATGGGAAGACGATTAAACTTCAGATTGTATGTATCTGATTGCTTTATTTGCTAACATTTATTTTTAGTATGCTTAAGAAATTCATGGCTGTATTGATTTATTGTTTCTTTAATTGATTTAAAAAATCTTTTCTCGTAGTGGGATACTGCTGGGCAAGAACGGTTTAGAACAATAACCAGTAGCTACTATCGTGGGGCACATGGAATCATTGTGAGTGATGAATGTCCTGACATTTAATTTTGAATATTAAAAATTAGCTATCTATGGGGATCACCTCGGGTGAGCTACTGACTTTTTTTCACTGGCAGATTGTTTATGATGTGACAGATGAAGAGAGTTTCAATAATGTGAAGCAGTGGCTCAGTGAAATTGATCGCTATGCTAGTGACAATGTCAACAAACTCTTAGTT
>JASCZI010182299.1:10149-21086 GCA_036250425.1 Stylosanthes scabra
TGCAAATAGAGCTGTCTCTTATGAAACCGCCAAAGTACAGCTTTAATTCACATTACCCAATTTTCTGTTATTTTCTCATGAAGGAAATAACTTCAACTCTGTGTTCAATGTTTCTGCCAGTGGGGTGATTGAGATTGGTCATGTTTCTGCTCCAGCATTTGTGACCAGTTATTTTCCATATTCTCCTATTGCAGGCATTTGCTGATGAAATAGGCATCCCTTTTATGGAAACTAGTGCAAAAGACTCTACAAATGTCGAACAAGCATTCATGGCCATGTCTGCTGCCATCAAGAATAGGTACTTTGTTCCTGGTTCTTATCTATGATATTTTATAGATATTAAAGAAAATCACCAAGTTTGGTGTCACTTGGAAATGGAATTAAGCCCTGGAAAATATTGTTATTGCCTTATTGGAGAAATTATACTTTAGCATAATGTCAAATCTATCTGATGCCTATTTATATAGTTGAGGTAGTCAGATACAATTGAAGCTTGAATCTAAAATATTTTCTTTCTGATTTAAATTTTCTCATCCCTTTATTCATAATAACAACAATAATAGTTATAAATCAGCTTAGAATATGTAACTAGATTTTGTCTTACTGATTGTTGATTTGAGAAATCAGATGTGTCAAAAAGGTAACAGAGTCCATAACAGATAGATAATCAAATTGATCTCAGAAGAAATGCTAAGGTGTTCATGGAATTGCTATTTACAAAGTGTCATCCTTTCATGCATGTGATAATAATGTTAGTCATCCCAATCAAATGGTTAAAAATTCGACTTGGAAATTTATGACTTCGTTGTTGGCATTAGAAACGAAGTGATGAACACTAGGTAGAATATATGTAGATGGACCCCAAAAAAGGAATGAATTATGATTGATAATTTATCAATGGTGTTTTGAGAGATTTAGTGTTTCAAATCTGAAATTTATGCTGTTCGTTTCCTCTCCCTATGAACATTTCCCTTATATTTTTCTGGCATTGATTTCTTTAAAGCATGTTATCTTACGCTGTATTTGTAACATCAATATAGAATGGCAAGCCAACCAGCCGCAAGCAGCAATGCAAGGCCTCCGACGGTGCAGATCAAAGGACAGCCAGTTGGACAGAAAAGTGGGTGTTGCTCTTCTTAGTCTGATGATTATTCAGATACTTTTTCACTTGGTCTGCTAGGTGCCCTTTTTCCATGTAAGATTTGTTATTTCAGTAATTAGTGGATCAATGTCATATAATTTGTGCTGTGGTTTGGGAAATGACCTAGATGATCCCATTCTTTACATATACTTAAATGGTATGTTCGGGCTTAGAACTCGTTAATGATAAATTTATATCTTCCAGCTCCTATCTTCACTAAGTTAACACTAAGTTTTCTTTCGGTTTCTGTCTTGCAACTGTATAACTTAGCACAATATGTTCCCTATAATAAATGTTTATCTGGTTCTAGCTATCACTCCCCGACTTGTATAAAGAAATTGGTTTTGTAAATTCAGTGAATTGAATTATTAAACACTACAAAGGTTTTGTTTCTTCATACCTTAGTAAAGTACCTATATTAAAGTTGTAAAAGAACAGAACGAAAAGCTGAACCCTGAATACAAAAGAAAATGGTACATCCGTTTGAGAAGAAAACGGTATATCCGTTTGAGAAAAGTTTTTCCAAAATAATCTTAGTTAGGAGCAGGACCCCGAGCAAAATTTAGAAGCAACAAGTCGAAGAAAGTGTAATTCTTACCCCTATCGAAAAAGAAATGGTTACAACCTCAAGAAGTAAAAGTACGAAGGCCACAAATCTTGTGGCAAAAGAACTAGCGTTGAATCACCATGCCATCAGTTAATCGATTTGAAAAGCAAAATGCTCTATTAAATATTAATGCTTAAAAGTTACGATGATTGCAAACGATCTTAGAGCCTCTTTATTATAAAGCAAGATTACAATCATCTCTAATATCATATGCGGAAAATAAGGATAAGGTACTTTAATTCTTTAGACAACAAGCTGATAAAAAGGTAACTCAGAACTACACACTTGAAAATCACTTTATTTTATAGCTAGGCTCTGTTTATCCTAAGGGTGTAATATGCCGTATAATCTTGGTACATCTAACTACATATAAAAATTTCACAGACTACTTCATTTTCTCTAAAAGTTGAGTTTTAATGCGTTAATGCCAAACAGGCATATATGAAGCAAAACTGAGAATTCAATCTATAAATAAAAAGGAAACTCAACAACATTTATGCTTTTATCCGCCACCATATTAACCCCCCAAAATGTCAACCACAGTAAAGGCAAAAAATAAAAAGAAAAAGAAAAATATAAAAGACATGGTAGAGGAAAAGGCTACAAACGATTAAGGGAACAACCTAAATTTACATTGTAAGTAGTCATAATAAAAGTTGAATAACCCTTGTTCTTCTAATTCAGGAAAAGAAATCCAATGTTTGTTTTTCCTGTATAAACTTAAAATCATAGAACCCCAAAATTGTAAAGGAAAGAGGACAGACATGGAAATGTTTTGGAAGGGTTCTTGGCATGGAAACCTCACTTGCCACCCAAGGTTGGGAACTGCCCAGGATCCGCAATCGAAGGAGCTTGGGCGTTGCTGCCAGCATTTCCACCATAACCTCCTCTAGAACCGCGGCCACGTCCTCTGCCACGTCCGCCTGGGTTGTAGTACCTTTCTCCTTCAGCAGGCTTCAGAAACTCATTGATGCTGACAGACTAAACACAATATCCAAAATTAGCCACTAGAAGAAAATTATTAGAGATGACGAAAGTGACAATTAAAATTACACACACACACACGTATATATATGTACATATGCAGCAGATTGATGCTGAAATCATGGAGATCCTTCAAAAAGGAACACAAACCGAAATTTACCCATAAAATATTACAACCATGATAATAAAGTAAAGTTGGAAAGGTAAAACTTCATGTTCTCACAACACCATTTCAGAAACAAATTAAGAAACACTTCTAATTAAAGTCACATTTAAAAAAAAAAAAAAAGTGCAAGAGGATGCAGATAGCTAAAATAAGGAACAAATTATCTTTTAAATCAAGTATTGGATACAGATAGTTTTTATGACTGACAGCAAAATAATCTTTCATGGAGCTTCAAACATAAAGATCAATCAAATAAAAATTAATGCTAGAGCACTAATAAAATCAGACCTTCTTGGCTTTCTCCTCCTTCTCCAAAGCATCTTTGCGCTTGTCCTTGTCCGATCCCTGAAAAGATAATTAAGACGTCAACAATTGTTTTGAGATCAATATCATACAGCAGTACAATGAAGACATCAACCATGTAGATTGGGCTTATTCCCTTTGTTTTTCAAAGCTTTCAACAATGAGTCCATGCAAATTGGAACAACAAGAACAGCAATTAGAAAAAAATCTCACCAACTTAATGAAGATATCATGGTTGTCTTTCTTGCTTGACAGTGGCTGCATGGACTCAAATTCCTTAGTATCCACCTTTCTCTCCTCAGTCTTGAGTGCTTGGAATGCTTTCCGTTTCTCTTCAAGCACCTTCTCATATTCCTCCAATGTCATCTCCTATCAAAGTATAACATTATTTAGTAATGAACAAACAACAGCTGATAAAAGTAAACTTAAAAAGAAGAGAGTAAAAAACCCACTAAAATAAGCAGCCATATGTTGTGACAGCAAGAATAATAAATGCAATCAATCATTTTCTTTCTCATGATCCAATGGCGCAGAATTGTCAAAAGATATCCGAGTGAGTGCAATATTTACTGATAAAGATTTCATTAAGCTAGACACTCACCTTCTCCTCAGGCTCCTTTTCTTCAGCTTCATTGGCAGCATTGTCCTTGTTTGCATCTTCTGCACCTTCCTCGACAGCAGGGTTCTCCTCACCCACAACCTTTTCAGTTTCATTCACCCCCTCCTCAGTCACCCTACACAAATTAGGTATAAATAAAGAATAGCATATAAGCAAAAAAAAAAAAGACCTATAGCACACAAAAAATGGTATAAAAGACAAACCATGCCCGTCTATTTGTAATTGTAATATATATATTATATAAAACGTAGAATTGCTTACTGAGCAATTTCATCCGTAGGTGTTCCCCAGTTACCACGCCCAGAGCCTTCACGTTTAACTTCATTGCTGCAAATAGGGCAAATGATATCAATGTTAATAATTGATAGAAAAATTAGCTCGAGAAAGAAAACAGTGGTTTGTGATGATGTTCACCCGCGGCCTGTCCCACTGCGGCGTTCAAATGGCCTTCGTGGGCGCCCTTCTTCACCAGATTCACCATTGCTGAAACCTCCACGACGACCACCACCTCGATAAGGCCCACGGGGTCCACCATAGCCACGTCTTTCTGAAGGTCTCCCATCATCTCCTTCAAACGCAACTTGGTTTGCAGGGGCAGCAGGGAATGAGTTGTCGTCACTAGAAGAGTCGCGGTTGAATACAGCACCACCACGGCCACGGCCATATCCCCGTCCACCTCCTCTTCCACCTCCACGACCACCACGTGATGATTCATTTCTTGCATCCCTCACTGCAAAAGAGACAAAAAAGGGCAAATGAATACGAGAAATGAAAGCAATCAACATTATCAATGCAATTAACCATTCAAGTACAGCAGAAAACATGATCTTCGACATTATCGGTGAACACCAAAAGATAGTGTTTATTATACACACCCCAATGGGGACAAATCCTTCGGTTAACATTCAAATGCTTTACACAACATCTTTACAAGTTGACATTTACTTTTACTTGGATTCCCTAAATAAAGGAATCAAATTCAACCGAAACTTATTAGCATATGCAAAAGATCCAGAACACAGTGAGAGTATGTTCCCAACCGTATGAGCTTATGTAAATGCAGAAAAAAACATGCCATCAGATTCAGTATAGTCTTTCCAGTTACTAAAAAAGAAAGAAAAAAAACAAACTAATAAATGCACCTGAAAAAAAAAAGAATTAATGATGACGTGTTTCAACTTCATGTACACGTGAACATTTATGCAGAGTAAGACAACAAACAAACAATATAATCTTAAAAAGAGGAAAAAAAAGAAAACCGACAACATAAACACACAAAGACTGATCGTGTCTCTGATCAAGCAAAACCTCAAAGGTTGCATATGTCAATCAAAGTCATATTATAGCACAGTAACAAAAACACCCAACATATAAATCTCAGTACACTATTGAAACCCATCAATAAAAGCCAAAATATCTCAAATACCAAAACACAGAAATCACAAAAAATTAACAAAATAATAATGAAAAAAAAAGGAATAAAAGAATGAATCAATCAGAAAAGGAATGGTCACCAGCTTGAGAAGGAGGAACAGGCTTTGAAGGCAACTGAGCTGGCTGCTTCTGCTGCTGAGCCGCCGCCGGAGCTGAACCCTTCTTGGGTGGAGCCGCAGCCGCCGCCGTGGCCGCCGCGGCCGCAGCGGCAGCGAGTTGCTGCGAGGGGTCCTCGGCGTCGTCACCCAACAAATCGAAAGGGTTCATGGTCGCCATTTCTGGAAAACTGTGACCGACAGAGAAGAAGAAATCCCCACAAAGACGAAACAGAATCCACAAAACTAAGCTCTCTTCTTAGTCTAAAAGATTAGAGGGTTTTGGGCTCCATGGAGAAGAGAATAGAGATCGACGAGAGAGAGAGAAGAAGAGTGAAAGTGAAAAACCCTAGCAGCCGCAAGAGAAAAAGAGAGAGTGAAACCCACAGAGAAAGAGAGAGAGGAAGGAAGTAAGCAACCTAATCTCCAAATACAATGAATCCAATTTATTTATTTGCGGTATTCGGTTGGGAGTACTCTACTTCCTTACAAATGCTTCTGCAACGCGACAATTTTATATTATTATTTTATTATTATTATTATTATTATTATTAAGAAACCAAAAAAATATTATTAATATTATTATTATTATTAAAGTCACAATTTACATTTTAGAATGTCGAACTAATAAACTCCAAAAAAAAAAAAAATACTAAATATCTCCTGAACGATTAAAAAAAAATAGTGTACGCATTAAATTGTTTGTCAATAAAGAAGGTAAAATGAAACGTAGCTATATATGTGTCTCGTCATTTATACTGACTTGTGTTCTTTACACCATGTTCGCATATGAACAACATATTTTTTCTTGAGAGTAGAGTGTATTGTGACATCACTCATGGTGTTGCGTTTAGTTTAGAATTAGGGGTGAGCAACTTTCTGGGGACCAAATTAGTACAACCGAAAAGTTATGAACTATTTTAATAAAATCGGCGAATCTCAAAGATCAAAATGATTTATAACTCCTCTTTCTTCTCACATCAAATTGGATTGGACTCCTCCTCTTTTTGATTTTGTGAAGATTAATTGTGATTAAAGCTTCTTGGTTAATGGTCATTTAGCTGGCTTTAATTACATTATTAGGGCTTGGATGGTTGTAGGCTCTAGGGGTATTCGAGTTATTTCTAGTCTTTGTTGTGAATTTTTTGCGATTTATAATCTAACTCCACCTTGAAATTCTCAAATTTCAAAAATTTTTTTTGTGAGATGGATTGTTTCAAGGCTTTTAACTTAATTTATCTTGATTCCAACCATTTGAATGATGATGATGATTTCAAGGCTTTGTGAGATGGATTGTTTCAAGGCTTTGGAGATAACCTCTTCAAGAGAAACCCACTTACATGTCAACACCATTTTTGCATTAGTTTTTTCTCCGTAAATCGTTGTTGGTGCCAATAGTTGCTCTATGACCTATTTCTCTACTAACTAATCTTTGGAGTTCAACCATCATGCTTGACAAGTGAACATGATTTTAATTGAAGAAAGCCAAATGACACTGACAGTAGAAGATATCAATTTTACATCGAAAAAAAAAAAGTAAATATCCTATGCGTTAAATTATGGTAGAAACATGGATACTTCTGAGTTCATTTTTTTTTTTTGAAAATATCTGCAATCTATTTGGATACATCTTAATTTTTTTAACATAAAATAGAAAAATCTTTAGATTTGAAGTTTTTCCTCTAAAAAACCTCATGTTCCCACAGTGATTTTCCTGCATCTTCGTAACCATATTTACCACAAAAGTAGTGAGAAAGCACCATAAAAAGGAAAAAACCACACAAGGAGTTATTGCAGAACCAAGGGGCAGTGAACATGGTGGAAAGAGACAGCGGTGATCTTAATCTGTTTAAGTAAGTGTTAGAGATTTGAATTTTGTCTTATAAATACAACAATTCATTATCTAGTGGCAGATTCTTAAATTGTGATCAAATTTGTGACGAATTAGTTCTTAACTTATTAGATTGGAAATACTGTGAGAAAACAAAAAAAATATGTAGTTGATATATGTCATTAATTCTAATGTTATTTATTACATATGAACAATTATGAATTAAATGAATAACTAATAACTATAATAAAAACATAATATATCAAATTTGTACTAGAAATATTAGAACAAGAGTAGTGTTACACAACCAATATTATGGAGCAATTAACAAGCCAATAAATTTAATTATAAGTTATCATTTAAAACTAAAAATTATTATCATCCAAAACTAAAAGCAGCTATCATCCGAAACTGTACAAAATTATCATCCGAAACAAAACACAACTTATCATCCGAAACTTTACAAAATTATCATCTGAATCTAAACGAAATTATCACTCAAACGAAACACAACTTATTATTCGTAACCTACCCACTACCACTGCCATTACCAACAGCAGAACCACCAAAACCACCATCACCACAACAACAACCATCACCTCACCACCACAACCACAATCTCAAGATCAAGAAGAAGAAGAAGAAGAAAAAGATCTCACCAGTCACCACTGCCGCTGCCAGACATAGGGACGCACTAAGAAGAAGAAAAAGCGGCAACGGTAGTGAGAAGATATAGAAGACGAAACGAAGCGGCGGCGGTAGCGACCGAGATCTGGCTCCTCCCGTAGAGGCATGAAAAAGAAGAAGACGAGGTGGCTAGTGGTGGCGAGTGTAAAGAAGAAGAAGGCACGGTGACTGAACAGTGGCGCGACCGAAATTTGGCTTCTCCCTTTAACGCACAAAGAAGTGGTTGATGATGGTGCGGTGTGAAGAAGAAGAAGATGCGGTGACTGATGATGATGCAGTGTGAAGAAAAAAATGCGGTGTTTGGACGGTGGTGGCACGATGACAACGTCAGTGAAGAGAGGGAAAAAGGAAGAAAGAGGATTAGAATTTTGGTTTGCATGTATAAATTTCTAATTGACTACATTACCAAAAATTTCCTAAACTTCCTCTTAGAACAATGACTTAAAACCTAAAATGATAATTAAGATTAAGATTTTACACTAAATTGGTATCTGAAATTAAGCTCCAATCCTCCAAACATCATAATAATATTTTAAGATCAATTTCGAAACTAAAATAATTAAATAATACAATTAAACTAAAAGTGTGAAGTTTCAATCTCCTAACTATTTTGAAATTTTGCTCCAATAAGACTATTAGTTGATTTAGTTCTCCATATTATATATTAACTTACTATTCACTTATTTCATTCTCTATAAATTCATTAAACATAACTTCTTACAATTTATATCTCAACTTATTAAAGTTTTAAAGATAATTGCTGATTAATTTGTATATAAAGGAAAAATGTGTTATATCTCAAAATAGATATATTAATAGAAAAAATAATTTCTATCTATTTTTTAAAGTTACGAAACTAATTAATAAGTGAGCATCTAAAATTAAAAAAATTATCATTCATAGAATATAAAAATTGTCATTTATAACTACTCATGGGTTCTTATTGGTTCCAAGCGGTTTCCTATATTTTTTTCTTTTTAAAATAGTTTATACAACAAAACAATTTACATAATAGAATTTTTTTTTTTTTTGAATAATTTAGTATAATAATTTGCATAATTCTAAGAGAAAAAAGGGGCAAGGGTTAAACCCTATCTTATCCCCAGATTCTGGTGACAAGCTTCCTCACACCCTTCCACTCCGTCAACAACGCCAGCCATGGCTATCTTGGCGTTGCCACTTCTCATCTCATTTCTCAGGCCCAGTCCCTCCCTCCTCCGCCGTGCACCACCAGCAGCCACACGCCTCCCCTCTATCCTCCTCCGCCGCCGCCAATTCGCCTCCCTCCCCGCCTCCGCCTCTGCCGCCACCCCTCCCTCCTCCGTCTCCCCTCACTCTTCTTCTTCTTCTGCACAACCCAACGCTCTCCCGCAGGCTCCCACCCTCACTTTCCAACAAGCAATTCAGCGCCTTCAGGTCTTTAATTTCCCCGCCATTTTTGTTTCTTGAGGTTTAATTCAGCTTGTGGTTTATCATAGCTGCAAATTTTGACATGCTTTAGTTTATGTAGTTCACTGCATTTTAGTAGAAAGGGTAAAAATTATGCTTTTGTCCCCAAAGTTTGTGATTTTTGTCAAAACGACCTAGGCATGTTAATTCAGTCTAAGATGCTAAGGACAAAATTGAGAAGGTATTATAATGCAAATTGAAAACTTCAAATTACAAAATTGAATGAAATTAAATGTTCGGGGCATTTTTCTTAGCATTCACGGCAATTGATTTTTTCTTTTCTTTTCTGGTTTCTTACTCTTATTGGTGTTGCAGGAATATTGGGCTTCAGTGGGATGCTCCATAATGCAATGCAGCAACACAGAGGTAAAATTTACATGCTGCATTGCCAATGTTCAGTTCTATTATCCACTTAAGTTGTTGTTTTCTTCTTCAATTGTTGTTGTTTTTCTTACTTCCCATATTGTTTCTACTACTGATTATGTTTGTACTATTGATTTGTTTGTTTCTGTTGGTAAAAATCACGATTCTTTTTATTGTTTTTTCTAATATTAATGTGCTCAGCACATTAAAGATCGTGCTCTTAGATTTTTATTTTTACTTTTTTATTTTTTTTTTAAATTAATTTGGCATCGTCTTTGATACTTTTTGTTTTGGCTATGTTGCACAGGTTGGAGCTGGGACTATGAATCCTCTTACATATTTAAGGGTTCTCGGACCAGAACCATGGAATGTTGCGTAAGTATGCTTTATATGTAAGTTCAGTGGTATATGGATCAACTTGAATATCCGTTTGGTTCAATAGAAGAACTTTCCTTGAAATTACTTTTGGAAATAAATGAATTCATTGTCTTCTTGTAAACAATGGGATTGGAGGTGTATATGTCTTTTTCTCCAATATAGCATCGGAAAGTTGTAGTGTATCCTGTGCTGAATACATATTGTGTTAGAATTTGGAGCTCTCTAATTTTCTCTGGAAAGCTTTTGCTTCCATGCTTACTTGAGTTGAGTGGATGTAATTTTTTCTCTTCGTTAATTGTCTTTTTTGGTTATCTTTTCTTCTTGGTGATAAATGAATCTAGTGTTAGGGTTTTGTTTCTGAAACTTCTGGTGATGTTGATTTTATGATGAAAGATATGTAGAGCCTAGTATCCGCCCCGATGATAGCCGATATGGAGAAAACCCAAATAGGCTCCAAAGACACACTCAGTTTCAGGTAAGGTTTATATGTCAATCACATTCAGAATTTCAAGTTGTAGATTAATTTCAACAATATTTTTTGTTGCTTTCTACAATTGAGCTCTTGGTTGCTTTCAAATCTCAGGTCATATTGAAGCCTGATCCTGGAAATTCACAGGACCTTTTTATCCGCAGCCTATCAGCTTTAGGTAGTAATTTGGCCTAATATCATCCAAGTCAACTGAAATAGATTATATTATTCTGTTCATAGTTATTGTTTTAATTTGTTAGCATTTGGTTAATGGAGTACTCACCTGTTGTAGGGATTGATGTTACTGCACATGATATACGATTTGTGGAGGACAATTGGGAGAGTCCGGTAATATATATATATATATATATATATATATATATATATATATATATATATATATATATATAT